>JAIPRL010000906.1:0-51115 GCA_025469235.1 Pemphigus obesinymphae
TACATCTATCGTACCTAGAAATATTGTAGTTTACAAGACCGAGTTCGGAATTTGAAATATTATCATGTAACCAAGTTTCCGATAATACAATAAATACATAATTTACAGAAGATATATTACATTTAAACAAACAACCCAAAACATTTGGGTGGTCCTTAGCTATAAGGGGAAAAAAAACTTACAATTTGAAGAGACGCCTCCCCATTTTATTCATTAGTATAAGAAAGTCATTTATATTAAATTTGGTGATAATAAGTCACCCCTTTCCCTTGCCTACAAAGGGTTGAAAATTATCAAAAAGGATAGTTTTATGGTTTTTCAAGTTCAATTCAAAAAGCATAGCACTTAACATAAAAATGTATTTAGTATTAATTTTAGACATAAATATTATATTTAAAAAATGTTATTATAAAATATCTTATAAATCTGTTATTTTTCGGGATAAATAATAAAATATAGAATATATTAATTATTTGGCAAAGCTGATTTTTTTTACGATTAAATATTAATATTAAATATATTTGAGAAACGGTTGTAAATAAGATAAAATATTTTAAATACCTACAAATTTATAAATAATTAAAATTACTAAAAAGAAGATTATTAGTAAACGCTTTATTGAATTAACCATTTTAGAATCATACTATATTATTATATTTATTTATTTTAATACGTAATTAAAAAATACTATTATTTTTTGACTTATGTTGGTTTTTTTTCGAATCTGGATATTTTTTTTTATAATCGGTAACTATATTCGACAAGAAGGAACTGTTTATGTTCTTTATTTTTTGTTACGATTTCATTGTAATCTCCAATTAATTTTACAGCTCTTTCAGTTGTATTATTTAAAATTCTTATTTTAGAAGCTATTTCTACACCATTTTTATAGTCTGCATTTTCATTCCAAAATCGAGGATCTTCTTTTAAAATACTAGCTTTTATTCCAAATTTTTCAAAGATCAGTAATTTATTAGAAATAAATTCGTCGATTGAATTTTGAATAAAAATATTTACATTGCTAGGAGTCATCATTTTTTTTTTGTTCGTTTATCATCAACACCTAAATCTTTTTGTAATACCTGAACCATGTTCTTTTTTGTTTGTATTGAAATGCCTTCATCAAAAAAAGCTAGTCCTACATTTTCTGGTACTATAGATGGATATCTGGATACCATAGATGATTACAGATTTTCTTAATTCCGACATAACTCATATCAGTCTTAATATGTTTATATTCAAATAGATTTTTTATGCATTCAATATCTCTACGAAGAGCTGCTATTGCACTTGTGACAGAAAACCAAAATATAATGTAAAATCGTATGAAGAAAATACATAAATCACAAATTCCATTAATTTTGTTGGTAGTAAGAGAAAATTCATAATGAAAAACAAATATTTTCAAGCAATTAACTTTGGCCATCCATCTCGCTTGAGCATCTCTGGAGCTCTAACACTAATAATTTCTCCATGAGGTGTGCCTCCAAGAAAAATTAATTCTTAAATTCAAAAGTTCTTAATAATCCTCCCTTGGTTGATTTATCTTCAGTTTGTCTATACAAATTTTTATATTCTGTGCTACATCATTTACTTTTTTAAAAACAATACTATCTATAACCCCAGGTATTAGTTTTTATTTTTTAATTTTTGACCAACTTTTTTGAAGGTAACTTTGCATCTACAATTTGAGCTTCATCGAGACCAATTAAATATATTTTGTTGTTTGCTCTTGTATTCATTGTGGTATGAATATTGATTAATGTAATATAAATATAATAAGAAAAATTTAATCACAATAAAAATGAAAAAGAATATGTAGATAGGTAACAAAAATTTTCGAATAGTAAATGAATGCCGTACTATGACATAACATATACTAACAAATCCAACTATAGAAACATTTTTACAATTTTTTATTTTTCATGATTAGATGAACTTGACACATTTAAAAATGCACATAAATGCATTATCCATAATAGGTACATATGTTATCTAAAATGATTAAAAATTAATTGCGGTTTATATATTATCTGTCAACTGATTATTGACTCAAAATAACAATATTATATTATTCAAGTTCAAAAGCTCAATTTATAAAGCATATTTATAAAATTATATATAAAAGGTGTTTTTGGTCTATAATATTTACAAAAGCTATTGTTGAGTAAAGTGTAATGTAAAACATATTATATTCATCAAAGAAACATAAAAATTCAATTATTAATAGAAATGTAAAAATTTGGAGTTTTTGTATTTTATGTATGAAATAACTCAAAACACAATAATAACACAAGATATAATTTTTCTAAATTATTACATTGTTTATATTTTTATTTATTTATTTATTTTTTTTCATAAAATCGATTATTATTATTACATATTATTAATGTGTAATATAGCAATTGATATGAAAATCATAAAATCACCCTAATTTTCAAAATTCAACACTCTGTAGGCATGGGTTAAAGTTGAAATATATTTCCAAATTTTTGTACATATAATTTTTTTTTTTTAGATAATCAACACATTTTTGGGGCGTCCTAAGAAAAACACATATTTTGAAAAATAGGACCACCTATATATAAGTGTACATATCATCTATATCTCTCCGCTTCATACATAATTGCCCAAAAAACTACTTATCTGTTATTCCCAGATTCACACGCATAAGTCACTGACAGTCCACTTAAAAACATTTTTGAATATGAGAAGTGAAAAATCGTAGAACTATATTTTATAAGTATACTTTAAATAATCCAATTTTAATTTTGTAAACTAATTTGAATTCGTAAATGTTTATTCTGTTTGTAGGAAAAATATTTTTAATTAGGTACATTTGTATTTATTTAATAAGATTTGTTATATGATTTTAATATATTTTTAAATTTTAACATTTAAATTAGTCAAAATATTTAAAAAAAATTTCCTACAAACACAGAAAAATAAACAAATTAAAATTAATTTAAAATTTTTAAATTAGACTACATAGAGTATGCTTATTTATTGGTCTGAAATTTAAATGCCTAAAAAAACTACTGCTTTTTTATATACTACACTAATTAGATTAAAAATGAAGTAAATCATATTTTCTATAAGAATGGACTACGTATTTGCCATCTAATAAAAGTTTTTATTTAATATATATATATATTTATTTTTATTAAATATATATATATTTATTTTTATTAAATAAAATCATACCAACGACACACAGTGTTTCTTGGCGGTAACGGTCCATAGATGCAACATATTTGGCTAAAATTAGCATTTCTTCACGACATTCACATACATACAATAAATTTGATAATAGATCAAAGTTGTCTATTCTGTATGGATCTAATTTCATGATATTACAAAATGACACCACTGAATTAGAGATTTCTATAAAAAAAAATTAAAATAATAAAAAATATTAAACCTAATACTGAAATAATTTTACCATTTGTATTTTTACCTCGTTTATTGTGATATGCAATAGCCAATTGAGAGTGTAAATAAAGCCAATTTTTAAAAGCTAAATGACTAGAATTTAAAATATTGTTATAAATATTTATTGCTCGATCAATAATCTGAAAATCAATGAGTACATGTGCAATAAAGAGTAGGTGCATCCAATGATATTCATTGTTTTCTGTAAGTCGTAAATTCAATACATCAAGCTGAAAAATATTAATCTAAATAAATAATAGTAAAAACGATCTTAACTATGATAATTATTATATTATACATACATATATTTTCAGAGAAATAGGCGTACAATCTGTACTCAAGTTTGGTAAGAAAACTATCTACTTAATATAAAATGTTTTTTTAATTACCATTTGTATGTCCTTAATCAATGTCGAGAGCTCAATCCAAGCACCCCAGTGACATGGCTGTAATCGCAATGCTCTGACAAGTAATTCAACAGCTTCATCACATCTATCTATTTTTTTCAACATTACAGCTGTAAGCCATAATAAATATGGATCTTCTCGTTTAAATCGAGACTCTTTACAATCACCTACAGACACATGCATTTCAGATTGAGTTGTTGATGTGGCAATAACTTTTACTTTCTTAGTTGTATTGTTGCGTTTAGTAGACTTGATATTTTTTTTCCCTATAGTGGTTGTAGCCTTTTCAATTCTCTGAATACGGGGTCGTCTACTGCATCGTCTACCTTTAGGTGTAGAATTATCTTCATGTTGCTGTACAGAATTTTTTTGGTTAACACTATTAAGTTCACATGTTTCTTGAAGCTGAGATTCATCTTCAGATTCTTCTTCAGAATCATCTTCATTCCCATATACATTAAGTATTAAAAGTTCATCTAATAATTCCATATATTTACGCATATTTAAAGGTTTATATGTTTCAAATATGCTAGCACGCTCATATATGTTTTCATTGTGCATACATAAGTATCTAGCCATATAATGCAGAAACATAGATTTGCTGTTATTTGTATATTTTGCTACGTGTGCACAACTAAAAATTTAACAAATATTGAAAAATTATTAAAATACTTACATTTAATAAATTTAAATGTATACATAATAGATGTATAAAATTACCCAGGATAATCTTCTAAATCAAAATATGCACGAGCTTTGGAATACACAAGATAGTCTTCTAAATTAGTAAATGCTATTTCAAACTCAAAACGTACAGAATTACTGTCTTCATTTTCATAGTCAAAAAATGGAGGTACATCTTTAAGTGATACCAACATTTCTGATAAACTGTAAATATAAATTAAAAGTCAATCAAATATATGACTAAAATAATTTTAAATTGTTACCTACTAAGTATAAAGTCAGTTTAATCTGTTTAAAGAAAATATTTTAAATCCTATTTTAATATTAATTTTAAAACCGTCATAAAAATGTATTTACCTATGAATAACAAAAACACAATATATAACAGATGCTCATATAAGTAAGTATACACGTTGTAGCGTTGCACGTTCATAAAAAGTTTTGTTGAGTCAGCGGAGACCAGTTTTCACCCGTTCGACATAGTCAAACCACGCTATGTTGTAATGCTACATTTGTTACAAAAACTCAGTTTGGGTTTATGCCTGATAGTTTCACAATGGAGCCAATATTTTTATAGGCGAATAGTAGAGAACTACAGAGAAAATTGTGTATAGTATATATAGAGAAAGTGCATGATAGAGTTCCTAAAGAGACCTCGAAGTAGACATTAATGAAAAAAATAATACCAAAATTGTAATTAAGGACATGTATGAAGGAATGAGTACAAGAGTGAGGAGATTGTGTAGAGGAACTCAGAATTTTAGTATAAGAGTAGGTAGGAGTGTATCAAGGTTTGAATTTTGAGTCTTTACTTAGTTTCCTTGGTAATGGATGAAATAATTAAGAATATACTGGATGGTGCATGCTGTTTGCAGATGATATAGGTAGTGCTAGTAGAAAAGAATATTGAAGAAGGGAATTGTAACCTTGAAGAGTGGAGGGATGTTCTTGAAGTTAAAGGATTAAAGATTAGTAGGGGTAAAACATAATATATTATAGAGTATGATCCTGCCTAGGTGTGGAAGAATAGGCCAGTGTTTGGGGAACACCGTTACTAGGGGACCTGCGTAGAGGTTTCTTCCTTGTTCTCATCGTCATCCCATACACAGCTTGCTCCCAAACTTGCACCCCAGAAGACATCCAAAAAGGCACAAGCCAAGGAATTAACGTGGCCCGTATCTGGGCCGAAACAATATAAATCCACCAATAACACCCTAAACCACTCAACAATATTACCATATCATATTAAACATTATACCTATTCTATTTTTATTTTATTTATGTTACTTAGTGTAATACTATTTTACCTTATTTATTAATATGTAATGTTTATTTAATGTTATTTTTTATTTTATTTGTTTTATTTATGTTATACTAATACTATCATTGTTATTATTACTGTTATACTATGCACCTGACACGAATAAAGAAAAATAGAGTATTATTATGGAATAGGAAACATGGAGTAAATTGAGAAAGAAGCAAGTAATGAAATTAAGTAGTTGATGAAGTCGGTGAGGTGAAAATGTTTAAGATTTAGAATTTGTTCTATATTAAACACAGGATTAAGTGTGGTTAGATGAAGTGGAGAGAAGGGTCAAGTATATTATGTGATAATAGGATCTTAATTAGGTTAAATGGTAAATTGTATAAGCCTGTAATGTCGGATAGTAGATAGACAGATGGAACAGAGAATGAGTATAATAGAGATGAGAATGTTAAAGCTGATGAGTCAAGAGTGACTAGAGAAAACAAAATAAAAAAGGAGTATAAATAAGGTAGTATAAGAGTGGCTTCAGTAGTAAGTAAAATGAGTATATACCCGTTGCATGTTAAGAAAGAGCGCCTTCTTGAGTCAGCAGCTTCCGGTTTCCACCTCACTACCACATCAAACCATGCTACATTAGCATACAGAGCACCAATATTTTTTGACTATTATCATACACATATATGGTATACCATATATGTGGTATAATGTAATATGTAATATAATATTACATTATTTTGGTTAACGCTGCATATAATACCAGCCTACTTGTGATAGACGAGTTTTCATCCACAGCCGGGGCTGTTTCTTAACATGCATGGAGTATAGATTGAGATGTCTCAGGCATGTTCTATGGAGGGAAGCGAAAGAGGCAGTAACATGAGCAAAAATAATAAATGTTCAAAGAAGAGCAAAAAAAGAAGTGAGGAAATGTAAGTGATATTAGATGGGCGGGTTTAAGTGAAGTGGATGGGGATGGGAAAGATCGAGTGGTAGTGTAGAACTATCTAGCCTATATAAATTGCTTTTACACTCAGAAAGTGAAAAAAGTGACTAATACAATATTATGTTACTGTTAATATCTTAATATTTCATAAAAAAAAATTTAACTCATATCATTTTTACAATCAATGATTTATTAATTATTTATAGTAGGTAGGTAGATATTTAATGTTTATAAATATAGGTAATAGGAACATTTTATACCTAGTACTGGTGTTCTAATTTTTAGTTAAAATTTAATTGAACATCAAAAATTATAAAAACCAGATTACCAAGAAACAATTGATATTGAATTAAAAACCTAATTAAAAATGTATTTTTATATGGAAAAGTAAGTCCATAAGTGTTCTGAAAAATTATATTGATTATATCTAAATAATAAAAAACTGGCAACCTCTGTTAGTTTTTATAGAGATACCTATATAAATTATGGTTGATTTAGTGTACTCAACATTGTTAACTATTAAATAATGAGCACTATATATTAAACTACTTTATAATGATCAAAAAGATTTTTTAAGAATTACCTATTTATTATTTTTCTTGCATTCTGGGCACCAAATACTTAATCGTTTCTACTAAACTACTTTCGATAGAAGATAATTTGTTACATTACATATTTATTATGTGAGTAAAACAAATGGGCATAAAGAAACAATATTATTAAAATGTTAAATGTA
Source organism: Pemphigus obesinymphae (assembly GCA_025469235.1). Lineage (NCBI taxonomy): Eukaryota > Metazoa > Arthropoda > Insecta > Hemiptera > Aphididae > Pemphigus > Pemphigus obesinymphae. Next base: position 7,473 of record JAIPRL010000906.1, read on the forward strand.
CAGTAAATTGAACTTACAATTTAGTACCATGGTGCAAACATCGGTCTCTACATTCTTGTAAAGTGTACATCACTTCTGCTTTTATGGCCGTTGGATCTTTATATAATTCATAATAATGACAATACATAGTGATAATTGCACAATACTTTTGACTCGAACGAAATATATTGTTTGGATTAGACGAATCTTGATTCTTGCATCTTGAAATTTACATTTAATTCATTCAAAAATTAATGTATGTTCGGACGTATGTTCCGCTAGCAATTTTTGATAAGATATCCCAGGGGTACCCAAACACAAACATTATAAATAACAAGTAGCAACTACAAAAGTATATTTAATTATTTTAAATATGACGTATTCTCCTCACTTATCATGATTTCAAGCAAGGACAAATGACGAAAACCTTATCTGATTGGTTTAAATTCGTTCCATATCAAACATACCATAGCTAACATAGGTACATTGACAATAACATTTTTACCAAATTTGGAAAAATATTTGACCTCAAGCATCAGATCTAAATACAGTACAAATTATTATCATAGAACAAATAATTGTCTCGACCATTGATAGTACACTCATAGAACACGATTGTAAGAATATAATTGTAATAATTGTAAGATTATAGAATCTGTGGTACACTGTAAGTTCTCGAGCATGTTCTATGATAAAACCAGACAGAAAAATAAAATCTTACAAATAATAATAAATCTATGATAAAAAATATTAAAGGTATAATCTACAAACCTTGTATTCGTACAACATACGACATCGTATCGTCCATAATCATAGAATCCATAATTTAACAATATTAAGAATCCAGCAATTTGATTGGCTAATAACTGTGATTACAATTTTAATCGATTCCACCCACGACCTAAGATAGTATGGACCATGTATTATCTACAAACCTTGAGTATGGACTGGAAACGCCATGGAAGGCGAGTGATAGTGGAGTGATTAGTAACACTTTTACTGATAAAATCGATATATTAGTTTAGTGATAAAAAGGATATTCAATTACTCTCTGGTAATTATAGTGGGCACGATTGTAAAGAACACAGCATCCGTATCCTTATTCTATGGTCCGTATCGCATTAAATTTGTATGTGTTTGGGTACTCCTGAAATCTCTTGGCAAAAATTGCTAGCGGCGCATACCATTGACATGTCAATGGAACATACGTTCACTTTATACACGATTTTATTGTGGTTATCACGGAATATTATATTTTGTGGTTGTGTAGTTCATACTTTTCATAGTTACAAGCACGACTTCGTGGTTACAAGTCGTAGTAGTTTTTGTTCATTCACCGTTATAGCATAATATGGAATTTGGCTATTAGTCGTACACGTGGATGAATCATGTCATATCTCGAAAAGAAAAATTTAATTGTACGGAACCTACAAGAGGTTCTTGGTGAAGATAAACTTGATATTATATTAAAAGAAAGAGATTTAAAAATTTACTGGGGTACAGCCACCACAGGACGACCGCACATTGCATATTTTGTTGCTATATCAAAAATAGCAGACTACTTAAAAGCTGGTTGTGAGGCATGTATTTACAATTAATAATTAATAAATTAATTTTAACTAACAACATAAGTAGCATTTAATTCGAATTCTTACTTTTTATAAAATATTTTTTTGATGATAAAGAAATGTCTTAGATTATCTATTTTGTAAAACTATTGGTAGAAAAATAATATAAATTAAATATTAATAAAGGTAACTGTATTATTTGCCGATTTACATGCTTATTTGGATAATATGAAAGCTCCTTGGGAACTACTGGAGCTTAGAGTACAATATTATGAGCATTTAATTAAAGCAATGTTAAGTTCAATTGGTGTACCATTTGAAAAATTAAAATTTGTTCGAGGAACGGAGTATCAACTTACCAAGTATATTTTAATTTATTAAATTCCTAATTAAAATATTTTTATTACTGAAAACTTATTTTTATTTTAGAGAATATACAATGGATATGTACAGATTAAGTTCTTCAATCACTGAACACGATGCTAAAAAAGCTGGAGCTGAAGTTGTAAAACAAGTTGATAATCCACTATTATCTGGGTTGCTATATCCTGGTTTGTTATGTATTACATATATATATATATATTCTAAAATTTAAATTGTGGAACAAATGTATTTTACCACAGACTTCTTCAATTTTGAATTTTTTTTTTTTTCTCAAATGTAGGTAGATTTCAGTGCTGAAAACAATGATTGAGTCGGAATTATTATAGAAGTTATAGCAATTTGAATTTTTTTTTTTATTATTTACGTATATTTTACATTGCCTTTTTGTATCAAAAATGTGGTTTTAAAGATTAGCAAAGTTCGATTTTGGCGCAAATACTTTAAAAATAAAGGCGTCATAGAGAAACATTGCTGGAAGGATGGGCCACACTCGCTGTAACTGACTATTCATTTCAATTGAAAATATCCCCCGATTTTCTTGAAACACGTCAGTAACAGGTTAAATAAACAATTAGGAGGATTATAAAAAAAAACAAGTGAATATTGATATATTGATAAGACCTCTCTACTTGGGGACTTAGCTGCCTTTACAGCGTTGACCAGACTCATCAATCGATAAAGAAATTTAATACCATTATTATAATAAAAACAATATTGTGCAATCACTAATTTTTCATTCTACTGCCTACGGCCGTAATAATCCCTTACAACGAATTATGCGTAATGCCAATGTTGATCCCTTTTTCCTCACCCAAATTTTTTTCTAATATTAAATCTTATCTAGTAAATTAATTAATTAATTTTAATTCTTCTCAGATCTGTAGCAATATCATGTTTTGTTTAAGATTGATATGTTAATAATTAATTTTTTGTTACTCTGTTATTTCTTGTATATTTCTTTTATTGAATGTTCTATTAGTTCTAGATTTCATTTGTGTGAATGTTTTTAATTTGTAAAAATTGCCTGTTTAGGCGTTAATTGATAATAAATAAATAAATTTTGTAATTTAAATATAAAATAACTGAGTGTCTGTCGTTTTAGATTATACATGATTATTCAGTATTTACTTCTTCTCCCCCTCAGGTGAGCTGTTTTCCTCCTCGGAGGGTTTTGGTGTTGAGCCCCCAAATCGAGAGTTCCATATATGTATATAACAGTAAACTCATTAAAAACTACACAAAATATTCAAAGTTGAAGTCGGTGGTAAAGTACATTTAAGCCGAAATTTTTATTAATATTTTTCTCACTATGTAATAAATATAGAAAAAATGGTTGTACCCTAGCAAATTTTACAAGAAACAAATTGAATTTTCCATTTATGTCTATTAATATATTTTTGTTGCTTGTGGTATTTCACAGTGTAGGTTTTATAAATCTCTGAAATAAGAAAAGAAAATATTACAAATTAGATACTTTAATAATTAAAGTATAATAATAATAAAAATATTATAATTAATATAAATATTAATATAATAAATATAATATCACTTGGTACTTGGTATAATTAAAATCTATAGGCAATTTTAAGCTTATTTTAAAATAAATAAAAATCTATTGAATGAAAAATATTTAAAAACATCAAAAGTAATGTTTTTCATAATATATAGATAGTGGAAGTTGGTTTTTGGACAGATTAATGTGTTACCTAATATTTTATTAAATTTGAAAGCAGAGATAAATCATTATACTTAAAAGATGATTCTGTGAAAAGTTCAGTATAATAGGTAATTAATAATATAATTCTAAAAACCTATTCAGATGGTGGAAGTTGAAAATCGTGTTTATTTATTTTTAAAAGCCATTTGTTTATGTAAATTACATTTTTTTTAAATGTTTCAGTTTACTGAAATATAATTTTTTTAAAAAAACTATCAGGTCTCATTGAAAAAATTTATATTAACATTCCCTTGAAAAAGAACACAAGATTTTAAATTTTATCTAAACATTAATTTATTATTCTGTAATAATTAAAAAAATATCACATATCTTAATTCATAAAAGTATAGGTATGTTACAACAATTTATTTTATTAAAATTATTTTATACATTTTTATTTTATGTATGTTTTTGTTATTTTTAGGCTATTAAATAAAATTTATAGTAAACAAAATTGTTTGGTCTTTATAGTTATTTATTTTCAATTAAATGGTTGTGATCGATTTTTAATTTATTTATTGTATATTTTTAAAAGGACTACAAGCATTAGATGAAGAATATCTTAAAGTTGATGCTCAGTTTGGTGGAGTAGATCAACGTAAGATATTTATTATGTCTGAAAAATATCTTCCTCAATTGGGCTATGCTAAAAGAATACATTTAATGAATCCAATGGGTTAGTTTTATTAATTTGAAAATAATTTTCAATTAAGAGGACGCTACACACACGTTTATTGTCTGTCTTACAAACGCATAACATAGCAAATTTACTTACCTCATTCTTACTACAGTCTAATTATAATTCATATTAGAGTAAATTTACCTATTATCAAATTTAGAGAAGAGAACTATGCTCTAGCATTTTTTTTAAAAAAAAATATTTTTGAAACTAGTTCTATACATTCAAAAAAAAATTGAACTTTTTATTGTAAAGTATAAGTATAAGTAGTTATTGAACTACTTATAACTTGTTTAAAAATATTCCATGCTAGAGCATAGTTTATGTTCCCCTCTACAAATTTGATAATAGGTAAATTTACTCCAATATTAATTATAAATAAACTGTAGTAAGAATGCAGTACTTAAATTTGCTATGTTATATGTATGTAAAACAAAGACAACAAACGTGTGTATAGCGTCCTCTTAATGTAACAATTTTAATGTGTTATTTAGTTCCTGGATTAGCTGGAGGTAAAATGTCTTCTTCAGAAGAAGATAGTAAGATTGATATATTAGATTCACCTGCTGCAGTAAAGAAAAAATTAAAAAAAGCGTTTTGTGAACCGGGAAATATTACAGAAAACGGTCTACTTGCATTTGCAAAACATGTAATATTTGGACTATTTGAACCTGATGAAAGTATGAAAATATTTTTTTTAATATTTATGTATAACTTAACTATTTTTTTTTTTAAGAATTCAAAATATCCAGAAATGAGGCCAATGGTGGAGATTTAAATTTTAATACATATGAAGAACTAGAAATTTGCTTTTCTCAACAAAAGCTCCATCCAGCTGATTTAAAATCTGCTGTTGAGTTTTATATCAATAGATTGCTAGATCCAATAAGAAAAGTTTTTGATACACCTGTATTACAAAAATTAGTTGCTGAAGCATATCCGGCTCCTATTAAATCCAAAAAAACTGGTAAGATATAAATACCATAGTTAATAAAATTGGTTGTAGCATTGATTATATATTATAATATATAATCAATGATAGTAGTATTGTATACAAACTTCCGCGAAAAAAAATTTGTGGTCTATCGAAGTGATATCAACTGTACTCGCATACGTACATACATTAAGTATATGGTAAACTAAAATTAGAAGAATTATTTTATTTTCATATTGTTTAAATATAGTTACTCTTTTAAAGGTATACACAACCCAAAATTTTTATTCTATTTCAGGGCCTACTATGTAATTTGAAATTATGTAATCTTAAATTATTTTCCTTTTAATTTATAAAAACTTAATTATTGTTAATTTAGTTTATTTTTTATTAGTATAAGTGATTAATTTTTTGAGCACATCAAATTTTGTATCTCTAAGGTAATAGTACACTACACACTTGTACTTGTTTTATTTTTAAGGGGTTCTATATAGGCAATTCATAAAATTTTTAAGAAATATAAATATTGTATTATATTTTAAGTAGGTAATTGTAATTAATTATAAGTAATTAAAAATGTAATCCATGCCAATTCCAATTTTTATTATTATACAATTACAATATTTGTAAAAAAATGTATTTATGCGGAACTGTTGAAACAGAATTATAAAGTAATAATTTGAGAGTAAAAACTCTAAATAGAATAAATAGATAAATAGAAGATTTAATTGCGTATGTGCACATTGAAATACTTGAAATTTTGAAAACTGGTCTAAAATGTCAGAATGTGTGTAAATACATACCCGGCTAAAATATTTTGTGTTACCATTTGAATAAAACCATAGCATACTATTATATGTGAAACTCATATATTTTTTTTTAATTTAATATAAAAATTAAAAATTGATTATACTATTTACAATTATTAATTTTTTAAAACTTTATATTTTTGCCTTTTGAGATTACATTTCTTTATACTTTTTCGGTATCTATAATATTTTCATTAAATTTGCAGCCCTAATAATAAGGATTACAAATAACAAATAACCCTAAACTTTTAATTTTATATTATTTTATTACATTGTTTATTTATTATAGACCTTTGAACCAAGGTTCTTCAAAAGAGAATTTTGAAAAACTTCAAATTTATTTATTTGTATTTATGCAATTTGGTGATAGAAAAAGGCAATTTAATATTTTCTCCTCTCACAACTTTTTGGGATTGGCCACCCTAGTCATACACTTCCACTTAACTGTATCTCCCGCATTTTCTACTATACTTTTACTTTTCTTATATCTTAATCTATTCTCCCTCATTTTGTTAACTATCGAAGCTCCTCCTATTCTACCTCTTATATACTCATTCCTTTTTTTTTATCCTTTCTAGTTAATCTACTCATTGACCTTAACATTCTCTTCTTTGCAACACTCATTTTCTGTTCTATCTTCTTACCTACTGCCCAACATTCCGTTCCATACATCATTGGAGGTCTTACCACTGCCTTATAAAATTTACCTTTTAACCTAATAGGGATTCTTTTATCACACAGAATACCTGACGCTTCTCTTCACTTCATCCATTCACACTTAATAGTGTGTTTCATATCCTCTTCAAAATCCCTGTACTTTCTATACATCAAACCCTAAATATTGGAACCTATCAACCTCTCCCACTATATCCCCACTCAACTTTATTTGTAGTCTTTTCTGTGTTCACAAAAATCATACGCTATATATTTTGTTTTACTTCTACTAATCCTTAGACCTTTACTTTCAAGAGTTTTCCTCCATTTTTCAAGTCTATCATTCACTTTCTCAGGACTCTTTTTATCAATTTTATATCATCTACAAACAACATGCACCATGATACCTCCCTTTGTTATTTTATCTATTTCTAGGGAAAATAAATAAGGACTCAAAGCTAAACCCTGATGCATTCCCACCCAGACCCTATGCTTTCCTCTCTTCCTAAAATAAATGTTCGCATTTGCTAATTCATACTCTGATGCAAATTAAAGTATTCTTTCTCCAAACCATAAAGAACATAAATAACAAAGAAACATCATCTATTCTATCACAGCCTACATGTCTATTCATATCCACACCAATTACAATATTCTCAATTCCTTGTACTTCTCTCATTACTTCATCCATCTCTTGCCAGAACTTTTTTTTCTGACTTTCCTCACATCCCACTTACCTATCATTTTTTAATTGTTGTAATGTTTGATTAGCAAAAAATAAATTTGAATTTGAACAAACTTTAATAATATTGTATAAAAATGAATGGTATAACCTAATTAATAATTTTAAACACTAAATTTTAAAATGGCTATCTTCGATTATAAAATACAAATTTTTTTTTTTAATTGTAAAAAAAAATATATATATATATAAGAATTGTAGTGCAGAATTCTAGTAATTATTACAAAAAACTTAAAAATATACAACAGAACGACATTTATTGAATTTGTCAGATTTCCGTGAGACATTGTTTATGATAATTTCTTATACCTAGATTAAATTTAATATATTATATAATATAGAACTTTTCTATATTATGTTTTCCGGTGCTATGCATAGTGTTCTGACACAATGATATCATTGCTACATTTCAAACTTGATGTAACTCAATGAATAATAATAATTTTTTTTCTGTTGTCATAATACATTTTTTTATAATTCAATGTAACAAAGTCAATAATAAAATACATTTTTAGGTTGTGTTTGCCTTTAAGCCTTTAATCAAGTTATAAAATATGAAACTGATTACTGATAATATATAATATATATTTTCATTTTTGATTGGAGTGAAGATATCTATTGTTTTACATTGTATTTTTTTATGTATATTTATATTTATATATATACTTTTTTGGGTAGAAGTTTGGATTAATGAGATTTATTGGAAAAATTTTATAAATGTAAGAAAATTAACAAGTACAATTGTCATGGTAAACTTTTTTTTTTTTTTTTAATTACTAAACTTTTTATTACTAAAATTTATCAGAACTTAAAAATTTACTATATCCACCTCAATATATCAGTATTCTACCCCAACGAGCTAATTGGACCATTTTAAAATTGTATTTATTAATTAATTTTTATTTATAGTTTAATTTAATATTTATATTAATTTTTAAATGTTTTAATTATTATTCAATAGAAAAAATTAATAGTAATCAACAAGATGAAATTACACCTAATCGTTTGGATATTCGTATTGGTAAAATAATAGAAATATCTAAACATCCAGAAGCTGATGCATTGTATGTTGAAAAGATTGATGTTGGTATGTTAATTATACAAATTATTGTATTGATTATTATTATTTATAGTTCATATTATTAATGGATTCAAGAAAATCTTTCAGGACAAAATTAAGATAGTAAAGAAATTCCATTATTCTTTTTCTACTTCACAACTCATCAAGACCCTTTGTGACCACTACAAAAACACTACTTTTTGGGTTTTAAATACATTTCTCCCAATTCATTATACCTAACTATTCCATATCCTCTTTTATTATTCTACCACATTTTGGAACTACCTATTGGTTTCTTACCAATTAATTGTTAATTTTATCTTTTGTATTTTATCTTCACATTGCATGACCATACTATTTATTCTTATGCAACTTAATTTCTTATTCAACCTGTTTATTCTTATAAATCTTTATTATTATTTATATTTCTGAATTAAAAGTATACCATAGTATACATAAAGTATAAGACCACATATTTTGCATAGTATTCCTTTTCTGAAGGACATTAGTCTTTGCTCCATATTATTTGGAAGTGGCCATGTTTTACAATTTTAAGTTAGTGTTGGTCTCACTTCCACAGGTGTAAAACTTTATTTTAGTTTGCATCAAAATTAAATTTGACTTGGAGTGTTTTAATAGGATGTAATGTGTGTTTTACTGCTTTATTTTACGGATTCCAATCATTTTAGTTTAAATTTACTCTGAAATACTTGAATATATTTTCTTTTACAACTGCTTGTAGTCTATTCTCACTTTCTAATATTTCCATTGCCTTTTTTTGCATTTAGCATTCAACATAGGTATAGACTGTTTTTCATTACAATATTAATATCATTACCAAAAATGTTTAAATCATTCGTGAATCTTAGAACTTTTGTATTTACTAGTTCAATATCTATTCTTATAATTCCTCTAACTAGGTTTTCTAAGGCAATATTAAATAGAATTGCTAATATTGCATAACGTCAAAAGTTTCAAATAAGATATTCTGTACTCTTGTATCTCCTTATTTTTGTGGAAAATATTAACTTTCTCAAAAACTCAACTTTATATGTGATATTGTATAGACTTGTGGCGAACCTTTTTTGTTCAAGTGCTAATATTGTTATCAGTTTCAAATATATACTGAATATAGTAAAATAAAAAAGGTCAAAAAAAGATACTTTATCATTTATTTTGTATATAAGTTGGTTTTATTATTATTAGAAATAATTTTAAATATAATATTTTTAGTTATATTTTTTCATATTTCACTGAAATTTAATCAACTATTGCCATAAGTTTCCTGCCCCATATCAAAGATCTACAAATATTTGCTTCATATTTTGTCTGCATTCATATTAATTCTTTCCATTATTTGGCTGATATATTATCATATTATTGATAGTCGATTTGTGTATAGAGTTTAATTATGAAATGTCTCTATAGTTACAACTAAATCTTTTTTATGATGGTATAATCTCATTACTTCAGTCTTTTAAATATTTTTCCTTCATTCTATACATACTTACACACCTTATGAATACTTTACCAATTCTGTGCTTATGATTTCATTACTAGTTACTTTCCAGATTTTTAGACTAACTTTTTTCCTATCTGGTTCATTCACATTTAGCAAATTTTCTTTCCATTTAGCAAGGATCTTCTTGGGGTCTATTTGAATAATGTCGATATCTTTATATTGTTGGGTATAACAGCTTAGTTTTTTATTGCATTGAAGAATTGTCATATTTTATCTTTTTTATGGATTTTTTATATGTTGTTAAAAGTTAACTGATATTTATATATTTTTATTTTTCTTTGACATTGCTTGCAACTATTTGGGTTTGTTCAGTCATCCCAGTCCTTAGCTTTCATTAAACTCAATCTCTTTTGTCTTCACTTACACCAGCCAACTTTACTGTAGATACTTGTATATAGTATGTACAAAAAATAAAATATGTATACGATACACAATAATGAGTCTTTATTTAAAATAAAAAAATAAAAAAATTACAAGAATTTGTCTTGATAAAAATATAAACAATTGTATTTATAACTTATATAAACATGATATATAAATATGAGACAAAATTTTCAATAAATTTGAGATGTTTTAACTACAATACATATAATAAAATCTTTTTTTTTATTTAAAAAAAAACAAACAAATTTAATGATATATTTTATTATATATTTAATTTTAAGGAGAAGAACAGCCTAGAACAATAGTTAGTGGTCTTGTGAAATTTGTACCAATTAACGAAATGCAAGATAGATTAGTTGTTGTATTATGTAATTTAAAACCTGCCAAAATGAGAGGAATTGAATCAAGCGGAATGGTTCTTTGTGCTTCAGTGTATGAAATATGAATACTATATATACCCTGGCTCAGAAGAGAACAACCTGATAAATTCGTCCGTCGCTATGCATGGATTGACACCGCCTCATACTATGCCATAACTGATCGTGAACTAGATAAAGTGATAGTAGTATATAACATTTTTGTACGCCATGCTGTTTAATTTACAATGAATGTGTGCACTGTATACACACTGTCAAGTAGCAAACAAAAACGAGCCTTGCTGAACTCATGACTATCACTATCGATGTGTAAATTCGGTCGTTCTCTTGTGGGCCGGAGTATAGTATATATTATATTTTTTGAAAATAAAACATTCATTGTATTTTTATATTTTACAGTGAAAATGATGGTGTTAAATCTGTTGAACCTTTAAAACCATCTGAAGGGAGTAAACCAGGTGATAAAGTTATTATTGAAGGTTTTGAACAAGGTGAACCAGACAAAATTTTAAATCCTAAAAAGAAAATTTGGGAACAACTACAGGTAAATATATTATATTTTTATTAATAAGTTTAATTATAATATTTCATGTAAAGTATAATCATTATGTATAGGTTGACTTAAAAGTGTCTAATTCATGTGAAGCTCAATGGAAATCAAACAACTTAATTACAAGTGCTGGAAAAATTCTTAGTAAATCATTAAAAAATGTTCATATTTCTTAATTTTAATTACTACAAAATAAAAATATTAACTAAGAAAAATGTATGTCTATATGTATTATATTCTTTATGAGTTGAACTTTTTTATTAGTAAAATAATATATTTATATTAGACATATAATGAGAATCAACTACTTGAGTTAGTCACTATACTCATACAATTTGTTACATTGGAGCAACTATCTTCTTCATCAGAAATGTCATTTAAATTTCTTTTATTATCAATGATGGATGAGTTAAACAATTTTTTTGAAAGATTAGCTTGTATTTTAATAGTTTCAAATAACTGATGAAGTTCTGTTTTAGCTTGTTTTATGACAGATACTTGTCGGTTATACTCAGTATACTGTGTATCAATATCACGTTCAATATATTTTTTATTTTCTTCACTGAATTTTGTAAAATTCTTCATTAGATTTCTTTCCAATTTTAAGGATGTCATTGACACAGGTTTAACATCTGGAATTTCTAATCCAGCCAACATAATTTGTTTCATTTTACTAAAAAAAAAAAATATATATATTATATAAAGTACATTACATAGTTTTCATATATTGAATAATTTAAAATTATTTATTTTATTACTATTCCTAATGTTTATTAATGATTTAAATTATGTATTTATTTAAAACATTTAAATTCCTTCTGGTTTGCTGATGATTTAAAATTATTTCATAGAGTGCTAGATTTAAATGATGCTAAACTATTACAAGCAGATTTTATGATATTTGTAAAATGGTGTGTAACCAATGGCCTTACTCTAAACATATAAAAATGTTCTTGTATAATATTTGGCCGGAAAAGAACCCAATTAGTTTATGATTACATGGTGAATAATATACTTCTCCAACGTATTTCCCAAGTTTGAAATCTAAGTGTATTCTTTACCCCTAATCTATTCATTTAACACCCACATTGATAACATTTATGGAAAGTGCCTAAAAATATTAGGAACAATAAGTAGAATTTGTAAAGAATTTACAGATCCAATTTGCTTAAAAGTACTATACTAATTCCTAGCCCTCTATTCTAGATTTTGGATCCATAATTTGGAACCCTTATCAAGTAGGCTTAGTAAACCAACTAGGCAAAATACATAGATGGTTCATACATTCAGTAGGGTTTAGGTTAAATATGAATGACCAATTGATTGAAGAGATTTCTAGTAAATTAGGTTTAAAATCGCTTAAATCAAGATGTTTTTATAATGATGTGGCATTTATTTATAAATTAATGAATGGTACAATAGACAGCCCCGAGCTACTTAGCCAGGTAGAACTAAGAATTCCTAATTATATTACACATACAACCAATCTCATTGTAATGCCATCAATTAAAAATAATTATAGCAAAAATAGCCCGTTTTGTCACCTCCTCTCCTTCGCTAACAAAAATTAAGTTTTTTTTTTTTTTTTTCAATACATTACCATTACTAAAAATGCATGTAAATAATCTGTCTATTTAGTCTTTAAGTTTCCATTGTATTACCACATATTTTGTTACCTATCATAATCGTGTAATATTATACATATTTACTTACCCCTTGGTGTGTTAACAATCAAATAAAAATAAAATAAAATTATTATAGGATCAAAATTATATTTATTTTTTTGTTTTGAACACTAATTTTTTTAAAATAAAATTATAGTAAGATCTGAATTTGACAGTTTGACATAAAATGCTTTCTTAGTTTTACCCAGTACTTCCTTCTGATAAACATTTTTAAATCTTATTTATTAGTCACAAAATACTTCAATACACTATATTTATATATTAATGTTATTGCTCCTACTTAAATTAATAATCCTGATTTAACACTTAAGAATTAAAATATTATTGATAAGAGCATGATGTATAGCATACCCTAGAATTATGCGTAGTATGAAATTAGTAAGTGTATTAGTAAAATTAGCCAATTTTACATATCTATATATATATTTTAAATGTTGATAAAATAAAAAATGTTATTCAAAGGAAAATATGGATTAAAAGTGTAGTAAGAAAATCAAAATATTTCAGGGGCTGATGTATAGATCTAATTTTGTATAATAATCAATGAAAGAATTTAAAATTGTACAAACATAACAAAATTAATGATATTTTATTGATGGAATTTCATAAATAATATATTGAATAATAATCCTCAAATATATATTTGAAATGGCTGTAACTCGATCAATTATAGCATATAGTTTAGGCATCAAAATGTACCCATCTCAATCCAGTATTAAAAATAGGAATTTATATTTAAATGTTTTAACCCTTGCATGTATAAAATAATTTTTATTTTTTAAATGGAAATTCTTATTTTAGTCAATGGATTTAGATAGGGATTTCTTTTAAAACTAATTTTAATGCATTTACCATGGTTTTAAATAATATCCTTTAATAACAGATTTTTATAATTCGACATTGCTGTTAACCCCCCCCTCCCCAAAAAAAAAAAATCTCGCTAAATGTACTTAAGAGGACACTACCAAAATTGGGCATTATTCGAATAAATTTTTAATCACGAATAATTTTTTCATCCGATTGAATTTAAACATGTTTGTTTGGCAGGTTTAAAAATGTTTTGAATCACCGTAACGCATTCAATGACAGCCAGAACGGGCTCGGACTGTTGGCAAAATGAGTTGTACACTGAGATATATAACATACTTAAAATCACTTTTTTTGGGTAGCCCAAATCTGAATTTTGGATTGCTCATAACTCGAGGGCAAGTGGACCAAGAATCTTGCGGTTTTGGCTACCCCCCTTTTTGTTAAAAGCCCCTATTTATAGGTGCCCATAAGGGGGGCACAGGGGAGAGACATTGCCACCCTGGGGAATATCCAAAAATTTCCCTCTTTTGTACTTATGGGCATCTATGGATAGGGGCTTTAAGCAAAATGGGAGGTAGCCAAAACTGCAAAACGTTTGGTCCACTTCCCCTCAAGTTATGAGCAATCCAAAATTTGGATTTGGACTACCCAAAAAGAGTTATTTTTAGTATGTTATATATCTTAGTGTATAACAAATTTTCCCAACGGTCTAGGACCGTTCTAACTATTATTGAATGTGCTACGATGATTCACAAAATTTAAAACCTGCCAAACGTGTTGAAATTCAATTGAATGAAAAATTTTATTTTATCCGTAAATAACAAACAAATTATTTGCGAATAAAAATTTATTCGTGAACGAATGACAAATAAATTATTTACGAACAAATTAATCATCTAAATAAATTATCTTGTATCTTAAATAATGTTTGGTCAAATCTGGACACCACACACATTTTTAAGGGGTTTCATATAGGTAATTTTTATCAAATTTTAAGAAAAATGAAAATCCAACGATTTAAAAATATTTTAATATTTTTTAAAAGTAGTTTAAAAATATTCCCATATTACTTTTTCTAACTTTGATGTATTTTTTTTTATGTAAATATTTTAAATCTGTAATGGTTGATCTTTAAAAATGTCAAAATTTTACAATTTAAAATTGCTTATGAAAAATACAATTTGAATATAAAAAAAAAATTGTTAAAATGTAGTAAATATCAACTTTTTATGGATATAAAAATTATTTATCTGCGTTTATTTTAGCAAGTACGAAACTATGTTTTTATGGACTATTTTTTGTGGTGTTATTGTAGTAGTCTTATTGCCTATATGTTTTGTAATTTATTTTTGTTTAAATGTTAAGGTTAGGCTTAAAAAAGTGCTTCAAATCACTTTTCAAAAAGGCCTTATACAGATATACACACTAAAATTGTATGTAAAGTTAATTTGTATTTTGTACAAATAAATATTTTTGCCATATATGGTAAATATGTATATATAAAAAATTGTATATACATGAGCAACTGTTATCATGGTACCACAGCTATTGTCTAATTTAACTGTGCTATGCATGTGCATGTAATTTTTAATTTGCATTTTATGTCAAATTCAACTTTTAGCAAGTTTTTGATGTTTTTACGGCATTTTTCACAAAATTTTAATTTATTTCTACAAATATTAAAAATAAAAAATTTGTTATTTTATAAATTATCAATTATTATATTAAACATATTTCAATCTTATATTTTTTTCTATAAAATCTACATTAAATATTGTGACAATTTTAATATTTTCAAATTGTAATAAAAATTATCAAAATTATATAGGTATAATACCCATATAAGTAGCTAAATAGTGACAAACATGAATAATTATAATATATCTACTTTAATTTGAAATATCAAAAAATAAATTTTATACTTAGTCCATTTTTTTAAAGGTATTTTATGGCGAAATTTTAGAGTTAGAATCCCAGACCCAAACCTATCGAAAAAAAACCATATGAAAAATATTTATTATATAAAAACTATAAATATTATATTTTGCATAAAATGAAATATCATGTATTATTTATTCTATTATTAAAATTTTCTCAAAGACTAACATATTAATTTATATCTAAAGCATATTCATTTGCTAATACTTGCATAAATACTTATCGATTAATATTTTAATGATAGTTACTTTATATCTGATTTAAGTTTTAAAACTTCTATATCATCAACAACATTATTAGCAACTTTTGTTGGATCCAAATTTTCTTTTAATACCGTTTCATATTTTTGTTGTTCAATTAATTTATTTTCATTCACCAACTCCTTTAAAATATAATTATTTTTAATTCAGATTATGTATTATACTATTAAATATATTTAAATAATACAAACTTCAATTTTATTAGGTAGATTATTTAATCGTTTATTCAAGTTTTTAATAATTGCCTCCTGTTTGCTAATAAGTTTTTCTGAATCCATAAGTTTGGTTTTATATTCTGTGATTGTATCTAAATATTCGCGTTCACGGTTATTCAATATTTCCAATGTATCACATAATTTTTTAAATTTCCTATTGAAATATGTTAATTAAAAGTATAATAATAACAAAATATATTTAATTTATTTACTCGAGTAGTGTATCCCTTTCAGATGTCACACACCTTAGTTTTTCTTCAGATTTGGTAAAATTTTTTGTTAACTGACTATAATTATTTTCAAGTTCTGATATTTTTCCAAGCAAAACTAACCAATATTTCTAAAATAAACAAAATAATACAAATAAATATATGATTAATACTACAATATAAAAAAAAAGAAGCCAAGGATGTGTGAATCCAGTTCACACGTCGAGTAGATATAAGTGGAAAAAGTTTGTGATCATTTCTTCGGACAGGATAGTATATTATGTTAGAAACTAATACATTAGATAAATATGATTTTAAGCATAAACCGATTCCTCTCTAATGTACAAACTGTAGAATTATCTGCTTTCAAAAAAATTCTTTTTGAAATGTAATTTAAATTTAATATACTAAATTGGTCACCAGGAATTTTAATTTTTATTTACCATTATGATGAATTGTATTAATATTATATTTATATATTTTATTTTATGAAAAAATAAATTAAAAAATAAACGTTATTGTAAAATCATCAACTTCTTCACTTTGCTCATAATCTTAAATATATCCAGTATTCTAAGCGCAATTTGGTTTGATAAAATTAATTATGTACCTATACTATAATAATAGATATAAAACAAATAAATAACTATAATAATAAAAGATGAACATTAATTAAAATTAATTGTTCAAAAAAAGTCCAGTCTCTAGGGGTTAACTTTTTTTTTTACAGTGATACAGTGACCTCTGTTTAGAATTGTTTTATCGAAAGTAGTGATTTATCAAACCTCTCCAGTATCCTACTCGAGAAGTGAAATGCTTCTACCTCTTACTGAAGGGATTTTTTTTTTAAACACTAATAATTGTATCTCATTACTTGTTATTCTCATATTTATAGTAAAGTAAACTATTAATCAAAATCAAAAATGTATAAGTATTTTTTCAATGGTTTTTTTTAAATATCAGGATAGTTAACTACCCTTTTCCAAGATACACAACTTTTTATTTTATGGTGCAACAGACCGAAAAATTTTTTAGAATTGACAAAATTTGATTTTTCATAGAAATATGTATTTAATTGAGCCAGTCCTGCATAACTTATATACCAGTTTTATTACTATATCTATGAATTATTTAACAGATTAACTCAATTATTTGACAGATTTAGTATTACAGGTAATTTTTTTTTCTAAATTACAATAAAATAAAATTATAGTCAGGTTGGCTAGGTGACCCAAAGCATCACAAAAATGCATGTTGTTCATAATTTACTTAGAAATAATAAATATCATGTAAAACTTGATTATTCAAAAAAAAAAAAAAAAATGAGACTATTGATTTTAATGGTTTTAAAAAATATGTTTAGAGTAACTAACATTCAATTTATAGTTTTTAACTTCTAAAATTTATTACGAAAAACTTATAAAATTAATTTTCAATAACCTAATAGTGGTTAAAAGTTGTTCAATATACCAATACGGTGTTAAAATTAATATTTGGTACAAATTTAAAGCGTTATTATTTTCTAAATTATAACTAACATCAATTTTGCTTAAAATATTGATATTTTTACTTTAATCAAAGGAAAACTACTAACAAAATTGAAAAATTATTTCTCCTAAATACCAACTAGTTGCAATTTGCTTTCCGAAAAATTGTATAGGTTAGGGTTAGGGTTGCCATATGTCCTGGTTTAGCTAGAATACGACTAGTTTTGAGTATTGCGTCCTAGTGTACCAGTAAAACCTATCGGGACAACTAATGGCACCGGAATCCAACTTCAATATTTAATATTAATATTTTTCAATTATACATAATAATAAAACATATGTATTTGCACATAGACATAGGTATTATATACACTTTATCTAAAATATGCAGTTATTATTTGGAAATATATAAAACAAATTTTAACAACTTTTATAAATTAAATTTGTAATGTTAATACTTAATAGGTATCAACAAAAATGATTTTTTTGAACAGTTTTAAATATTTGAAAAATTGTTTAGAGAACAAAATGTAAAATGCAAAAACATCACTAGCGAAGATCATTGGATATCACTTATCAGCTTTTATACATTTTAATGAACTTAATATAAAAGCAATATGGACATAAAGTTTTCTTTTACTTGATTTGCCTGATTTAAATACAGTAATTGGATATATTTTATGTTTTGGATATAATTTGACATATTTACAGTAACTAGTAGAGGATCCATTAATAATAACATAATAATAATCAAACTAAGTTTTGACAACTATATCAAATTTTTGAGACACGTTTTTTTTAAAAAAAAAAGTAAAAAATAAAAAAAGAACTCTTTAAAGAACTTTCCTAACCAAATGTTTAATTAAAAAATGGGATCAAGTTTTTATTAACAGAAAAAATATCATATTTTATATAGAATAAATTAAGAAAAATTTGTTAAGTATTTGGATGGTGGAACTTTTGCTTAAAACTATTATATAATTTATTTTTATAAATAAAATATGGTAATCCTAGTATAGGTATAATATACATAAAAATAAAATAATAAAAAAACGTATTACCAACACATTCTTTAATAATATTTCATTCAGTTTAATATATAATTAATTTTTAAATACATACGTTTCCTTGAGAATTGTTTTCATATTTAAAATTCTTGTAATATTCATTCTCTCTTGTTGGAATCATAGAATTGTCATTTATAACTGGCACATATGAATATGGTACATTTTCAGAACATTTGTCAATAATTCTTTCTACAACCGCTTGCATTTCATTAAGGATTTTTGTAATGTCTGTATCTATATACATTTTTAATATTACAAGTACCTATATAAATATATTAAATAGAAATATTACTTTTACTAACTTTGAGCACTTGGTAATTCTATAATTTCTTTTAGTAAAAATTCCAATGTTCTAATTGGATTAATCACAGACAGTGCAGAACTTTGCAATAGTTTATCATTGGAAGAATCACATTGTATACTTTTGCTGATTTCTAATAAATAATAATGATAATAATAATAATAATAAGGTATAAAAATTATTTATAAAAAAAATTAGTAAACATACTATTAGTATTTTTTTCAGAAATAGGAGAACTTTGATTAGGTTTCCTTTTGGAAACTATTATACTATTAGTACTTGTTGATTTTTTATTTAATAAGTTACTCCAGGTATTCTGTTTCTCAGTTAATGAAGTTTTGTGTTTTGTTCTTGATAAGGAAATCATTGCATTTTTTTGTCGAGATGACTTTGATTCCATAATATTAATAAAATATTTTCTCTAAAAAATATTAAATTAAGTACTGTATTAATTCAAAATATTTTATAGATAAATAATAAAATAATTTCAATGACATATTTTTAAAATGCATTTTACATATGAGAGATATACTTTAGAATATGGACTATTGCTCTCAAAAATTCATGACGTCATTATAGGTAATAGTAAAATACTGGTTTATAGTGGCAAATCCAATAACCACCAAATTATCAAAAATTAGATTATTACCCTTTATCATATTTTGATAGACATTCTATACATAAGTACATATAATAGATTAAGTAAAGTATTTTAAAATTGTTTATGGAATTACAATTTATTGATTTATTGTTTAAATTAATAATAAGTCATTGATTGTTGAAAATAAAATAATTTAGTAATGTTATTATTAATATTGAATACAAATATAATAAATAGAATTAATTTTTTTGTATGTATCATTCAGATATTGAAGTCAACAAAAAATAAAACTCTTTGCTTTTAAATTTATAATTTATTTATTATGACCTATATATTTATTAATTTTATCTTTATATAGTGACAAAAGAAAAATTCCATTTTTGGAAAGAAAATTAACTGAAAAATATTTATATTCATTTAAATTTAAGTAATGGGATAAACCCAAGTATACATATTAGGATGAAAGAATACCCAACATATTTATGAATATATAATATAATATATACCTATATAAAATTATTAAAACTGTGTAAACTATATAAAATAAGCAAGTTTGCAGATACCTACTTAATACCTTCCAACATATTATCTACCTATTAATAATAAAGACATAATAATAACCAGGGGCACATTAAGGCTCAATGTATGGTAGGGGAGGGGAAATATAATTTGCCACTTCTTCAAAATATAAATAAGCAAAAAAAAAGGTCATTAACTTTTTTCTTCCAACTATATAACAAAAATACTCTTTTGCGTTGGAAACCCTTAATACGCGTCCCCTTTGCATGTTGCTCCCTAAAAATTGCTGCCCGAGGTAAATGCAACCTTTGCCTCTCTTTTAATACGCCCCTGATGTTAATTGATTAAAGATACAATGTGATTTTACTTTATGAAAGTAAAATTTAAAATGATTTTAGAAGTATAAGCCAAAGATTAAACAAAATTAATTTTATTTATAGGTATAGGTGTACATTTGAACCCTGAAATTATCTATTCCTCCATCAAATGATATTCTTGAATAATATATCCCCAGGTTCCTAAAAATAGTACATAATCCCCCAAATACATGGTGTGTGAAAGAAAATACAAAAATAATTTGTAAATATAATGTAATATATATATGAAACAATCTTTTTTAATATCCCAATAATTTATACTTGTGTATTGTTACCACCAGACAAAAAAAAACATGGAAAATATTTCATTTCATTATATTTTTATCTAATTTACTATATTATTTTTTTTTATTGCAAATTAATTAGGTACTTAAAAATTACAATTACAAAATTATTAAACTAAAAATTACAATATACGGTTTAAATGTACTTTTAACTTTTAAGCGATTACATAATTACTTTGCTCATTTGGGCAGTTTAATTCACAACTATCCCTTAATTTGCTAAAAAAAACACTGCATAAAGCAATAGATTAAATTAAAAACTCTATACAGTTTAATTTATTAGTAATAAAGAAGTAACATAGTAAATTGTATTTATTTTAATTTAAATTTTATTAACATAATGAACAAAGATAATAGGATAGTTATATGGCATGTAATGTGTTATGATAAACAGAAGAATTAAATTAAAAATATTATATAAATAGAACAATAACATATGTACAATTAATTAAATAAGCGAGAAATCGCAGAGCGAGGAAAAAGTTCCATGGGGGCATTTAAAAGGAAAGATCGAGTGTGATGTGCAGGGACACAGAAATTTATAACTGAAAGTAAGGAAGGGGAGTCAATTTTATTAAATAGGAGTTTGAAGAAGAAGAGAAGATTTGCCTGATGTCTTCTATTTGCAAGGATAGAAAGGCCTAACGCAGTCAAGACAAGAGTATAATAATCACAGGGGGACAAGGAATGTTGAGTCGGAAAGTGACTATGCGAAGGAATTTTCTCTGAACCCGCTCAATCATGTTGCTAACAACAGATATATTGGGATCTCAGAGGATAGAGCCGTACTCAAGAATGGGTTAAATAAGCAAATAATAAAGAGATTTGAGAGGAGTTTGGAGGGGAAAATCTTGGGGCATACGGCTAACAAAGCCGAGGAATTTAAGAAATTTGCAGCAGGCCACTTCAATATGAAGCAAAGGGCAGAGATTTTTTGTGGAAGTGAATCCAAAGTCACAAATGGAGTTACGGGCGGATTTAATTGGAATAGCATTGATGGAATAAGGGAAAGTGATGAAGGAATGGAGTTAGGAAAGTCATAACTGAGCACTTATAGATATTGAGAGACAGGGCAAGAGATTCACCTTAGGTTACCAATCGGTCAACATCAGCCTGCATCAGAAGGCAGTCAGAGAGGAAATTTATACGGAGATATAGTTTCATATCATCAGCAAAAATGAGAAGTTTAGCTTTGAGAAGGGCGGAGGTAGCTGAATTAATAAAAAGAACAAAAAGAAATGGCGACAGGACTACACCTTGGGCAACACCAGAGGAAGAAGAAAAAACATTAGACGAAGAACCAAGGATGAAGACGAATTGAAGAGAGAAGGAGATTATACCAATACCAAGGAAGTCAAGTAAATTTGTAAGTAATGAGTGATCAACTCTGTCAAACGCTTTAGAAAAATCCGTGTAGATCATGTCCACTTGACTGTTCATATGAAAGGAATTATAAATATAGGTAGTGGAAACATTATTACATGTAGTCGTTGACTTAAATTAGGTAATAAATGATGAAATGAGGTATTTCCCATGTTTTTTTTTTCTGGGGTACGATAACAAACACACAATTACTAAATAATTTTATAGCTTGTACCTATGATGGAAAATAAATTCTTTATTTTAATTGTTTTAAGATCAGATTTTAAATTGACAGTTCATATACCAAATTTAAATTATAACATTACCTATTATTTATTACCTATATTTATATTGTATTTTTTAAAAATTATTATAACATATTTTATTCTTATAGGTATAATGATTTTATTATAATTGCCTACTTACTTAATTGAATCACATAATGTATTAAATTATAACTGTTACCTAAACAGTAGACTCGATTAACCTTCAGTCTGTTAATTGTCATCGTTAAAAATAACATGTCTCTTTCTCCCAGCAAATACAATCCCTCTTATCCAGCCTATGGTTCCGGGCATAATTGAGAATATGAAGCATCGGTACAGAAAAGGTTTTATCTAAAGTTTGCTGTCATCTGACGATGCTATAAGCATTGAAGAATTTTAGAAAAGCCACTACATAAATTATGCTATTTTTAATATTGCCAGTTGATCTTACAATGTTGAACTTGAAAAGTGGGCCTGAGTGGGAAAACTATGGTCTGAACTAGTACTGTACGAATCTGAAGAAACTGAGACTGTTAGTGTAGATGAAATTTTGCAACTTTGCAGTAATGGACTGAATAGTGAAACATTAATAAAATGGAAGTAACGGATTGGTTAGAAAGTGATAAACAGGATGAGGCTTTAAAATGTTGAACGATGGTCAAATTATTACTAATGTCACTGCCTGTTGATGACGACATCAAAAAATTAATGTTTACCTAAAACCAACAACTAGCAACTCAGAAGCAGAAACAATGTTATCAAAGTGCATTGACTGGTTTGAAATACAAAAGGAGGCAAATGCAACGCAGGTCTTAATTTTCTGTAAAATACAGAATATTACCACTCAAAAAGTTCACGACTCGAAGAGACAGACAGATTATTTTGTATAGTATGTATGTACATTTATTTTAGCCTACTTTTATAAAATATATGCCTATGTTTATTACAAAATGTCTGTTAACTGTCATAGTCCCAGCCCTGACGGTGACAGTTCATCAAGTTTCTCCTATATATTATTTTTTATTTATTCATTCCTGTCTTTTTTTTATTCCTAGATCTAAAAAAAAGTATATAGGTACGTAGGCAGCACAAAACCAGACTTTTTTTTTTCGAGAATTTATTTTTAATGTGTTACATATACACAATTTTTGAAATATGGGCGGAATTGTATTATCGTTTTATGATAAGTATTAACCATCATTAGTGTTACCTATTGTTTCCTACGCATGTACAAGTCATTGTAATTAAATAAAGTAAAATATTGGATTTCTTTCTTCATGCAACAATTTACACCTAATAGCCTTACAAAATTAAGGATACAAACAATTTTCCAATTTTAATTTTGAGAAAATATATTAAGATACAAGTAGGTTCTTTAATAGAGAATGATAGGAAAAATTTTTTCATATTATATTTTATTTTCATATGATAAAGATTTGCAAATAAAAAAATTTCGACAAATGAAATGCCCTGCTTTTACAATTTTTAGTAAAAATATAAAAATTTAAAGTAAAGAACCAACAGAATATTAATATATTTTCAGATTTAAAATTGAAAAATTCTAAATACCTAGCCTTAATTTTGTCTGGTTCTTAAGTTTAAATCAAAGAAATTAAGTTAATTTAATAATTGAGTACCTATTAATATTAATTAATATGTATGTAATAAAAGTACCTAATGCAAAATTTATCTAAGTACCTACTACAATTTGAATTGATTATGTAACTATCATTGATCAATAAAATGTAAAATGTAGGTACAGCTAATGTGAAAAAAAAAATTTTTAATTAAATATAATAAATTGATTGCTGAAATTATCCATGCATTATGGTTTTATTAATATTATTTTTTCAGGTATAAATTTATAACCTATTGCCCAACCTAATCGTATACAATATTTAACATTGAAATATTATTAACTGAATAATGAATATACAAGTGGGGGTATTTTTTATTTTCACACCATTGCTTTTATTCATTATTTAATTTTTTAATTTTGTCCTACTGAAAATTTATATAAAAATTTTGTTTTACATATACCTACCTACATTTTTCTTGTGAATTAAGTAATTATCAAAGTATATTGAATATTATACTAAAATTCCATAGTACTGAATTATTAATAAATATATTAATTTTATATTATTTTATTTAATTAGGTACATAATTTTTTTTGTGCTTTCTCATTATTGAAAATTGACCTTTGAGACTACCAACTTTAATATAGATTAAATTTATTTATTTATACTGAAAGTATATACAATATTACAAATATATTTGCTGTATTATTTAAAACATTTAATAAATAATTATTTATTTCAAAAGAAATAATGATTTTAATAAATAAATAACATTTAATTTAGGTACATGAATTTGTTGTTCTTCTGTTTTGCGTTCTTGCTTAAATATTTGGGGTCAGCTACCCTAGTCCACAACATCACTTAATTTGATCTCCCACATCCTATTCACTTTTACCGCCAAATTTACAACCGTCTATTTCTTTCTACATACATTTAACTTACTAATCTTACTACATCCAACTCTTCTCTCTTTAAATCATTTCCGAGAAATCTTATTCTATTCTGTTTCATTTTGTCTACTATTACAATTTGAAGTAACTTATATAAGTAGTAGGTACTTATTTTGTTTTGTCGAGTCACTTGATGATGACTTTAACAATCTTATTTCTATACACCTACATTCAATTGTATAGAAATGTGTCTTAAATGTTGTGTATACACTGTGTATTACAAAATTGGATTCTTAAATAAATAAACAATAAATTATGCAATTAAATTGAAGATAATTCACTTACTGATATAATGCTATCAACAAAATAATTTATTCACACGATTGAAATCTACCTAACAATGAAAATGAAATGGTATAGGAAATTAAATTATTAAGGCCCAAAAAAACCTAAATAAATAAATAACCAAAATAACATTAACTATTATTATTTCTACGTTTTATCATTTGTTATAGGCACTAACTGATTTCGGTGGTGTCACGAACTAACCATTTTCCATCAACCTGCACTCATGTACATCTTTATTTATGAAAATGATTAGAATTATCTGGTATCAACAGTGCAATAGATAACGCAGAATATAATTTAATAAAGGATTACATTGCTGCCACGACAATCTACAACTCCGATATACTATTATCACGATGAAACTACTCCTAATTTAAAATGTTACGAATACAACACTGCACCGATAATTTTTACTCCGAAATGTGATAATAACTCTTACGATATGTAATTGCTAAAGCCTACCACACACGTTCCGGTTTGCCGGAGAGGTTGGCCTGCGCAGTCGGACTGCACAGTTTTTCCGGACCGTGTGTGTCACAAGTTTGCACAGTTTTCGCGAACTGTACAGGCGGCCGGAAAAGAATCGAAAAACGATTCTTTTGGCCTATGCAGTTATAACTGCACAGGCATACCGGAGCGTGTGTGCCACGACCTGTGCTTATGATGTGAATATTTTGATGGACTGTTTTTACCGGACAGTTTTTATCGGAGCGTGTGTGGAGTCGCGTCATCGTCGTCGGAACTCGGGTAAAACTGCGCAGTTCGGCCTCTCCGGCAAACCGGAACGTGTGTGGCAGGCTTAAGAATTAATATTGAACCGACTAGACTTTACTTCGACATACCCATTACTTATATACCCGATAAGATACTGTATGTATATTAAGTTGCCTATACACTATATATTAAGGAGTAAAATGTATATCATAGAATAATAATATAATTCCTGGTTTTGTTATTATATTGTCATTATTATAGGAACCCCCTATTAAATATACCCGGAATTTGCAGATTTTTATAATCTAATTTAAAACAATTTGGGTATTTATTATATATATATTATATTATATAATATATTATAATTATATTATTATATATTATTATATTTCTAGACTTCTAGTTTATCTATACCACCAACCACCCTTTTTGTTTTTACCAATTTTTTTTTTCGACAAAAAAATGATAGTTAAATTAATTAATAATTTGTATTAATTTTTAATTTTCATATAATAAATTCTCAAGTTCACAAAAGCAATAAGCATTGTTATGTTAATAATCTAAGATGTCTGATCTCATTTGTATAAAATATTTATTTTATTTTATTCGAATTGTATTTGCCGTTTTGTACTATTTTAAATATGAATATTCAACGAAAAATTGTTGTTTCATTGGATATACTAATATACTATCCTCATCTTCAAGTAATGATCATGATGTGTATATTGAAATTTCTAAAGTGGATCTTCCAATAGTTTAAAATTTTGTTACTGAAGTAGTTATTGATAAGGCATTTCTACTCTTGTTGTACACGCATGTAGTGTGAAACCCTCTGCCCGGGTCACGAACTATAAACTATAGTTCGTGGCCCGGGTATAGTGTAAAACTATAAATTAATGAAATAGATGGAAAACGCTATAAGATAGACCCGTGGCGGTGTCAAATTATCATTTATTTTGATAAGCATTTTTCGAGATAAGATAAATAGCATTATAAAAATTTAAATAAAATATGAACAATGAATTATATGTATAAAAATAACAAGAAATGACGTATTAGCTATGTGTAGATAACCACAAACTCATTATTCTATGTACGAACTAATCTTAAGATTAATTTCTCAATCTCACTAATTTCAATTTTAAAACCGGTTCATCAATCCATTGGGATTATAATAAAGATGGTGACCTTAATAATTGTTACTTGAACTTACAGGTTGTCACTACTCACTATTGACTATGTTAATGTTTTCGTTCCCAAGTTCAATTATTTCAATAGTTTAAAGACCTTCGATTTTATTTTGTAAAATGTTTATATTACCATTGATTATATATATATATGTATGATCAATGACATTACGTACATTTATAGTCATTTTATTTCTGTGAATGTGCATTAAATTTATGCTCCGTGACTTAAGTTTAGTGCATTTAAAATATTTTTATTGTTTTGTATATAAAATATAATAATGGTTTTAACGATGTCATTGGTGCATATATTCCAGCAGCCATTTCAAATAATTAAAACATATTATAATCAGATCCGACAAAAAGACGATGTTGTTAAAATTTCAGAATTAATTGATGAACATATTGGTAACACTATTAATTTTATTTATTAGACATAGGTAAACAAAATTGCTGAAGGCTTAAAATTTTTAGACGAACATGGATTTGAATATACAAAACATAGACTAGTATGTCATAATATTATCCCTCATGTATTAAGACGTGATGAAATGCTACATGTTCCGGAATTTCTCATTGAGGAAGAATGTTGGTATGATGAAAAAGGTCAAAAATTTTGGGCAAGAACAAGGAATTTAAGTTGGTCAGAAATAGCCACATTGTCAAATATAATTACGTTATCTATCACACCTAACCCGACATGGTATATATAATATTATAATTATAATTAAAAAAAAAAATATTTTACTTATAATGTAATAATTAGGTATTAGGCTTATGAATCAATTCATTAGTTTAAAGCTAAAACAATTTATTTCATGTAATATATATTATAATTTTTTATATTTATTTAGGACCAAGTATGAAATTGATGGCATAACAGATTTTTTTGGCACACGACCTCATGGAGTTGGCTATGCAATAGAATACTTTTTAAAAAAATATTTAGAAAAAAAATTGTTGGAACATATTAAAATAATTGAACAGGAATGTTTAAAAACTAATAATATAAAAAACGACTAAATCATAATTACCCATTTAAAAATGTAATTATTTAAATCTACAAGAATTTTTACATTAAAATTAATGAATACCTAGTGATTAATATTAAAAATATAAAATAATATATTTTTATTTATATTTGACAATGTAAAATTATTGATCAGAAGGAGCTCTGTTGAAATATGCGTGAGAATGACTTGACTTCTAACCTATGCCAATATTTTACAAAGTTAAATTATTTACACTTTTTAATTCAAATACATCTTCTCACATAATTAAATTTACTTCAAATCTAATTTTTAACATTTTAGAAATAACTATACAAATTTTGGTTTCTTATGAATTCTATCTACTGGTATAGTTAAATTATTTCTTTTTTCTTTGTAAGTATCTACATTGTCATGTATAAATATTTACAGTATGACCATCGAAATTAGAGCCACTTAAATCAGTTGAAAAATTTTTGTCAGGTTTTCGTAAACTGTTTTGCATTAAAAGTAATATTCAATTGTTGTTTATGTGAAATACCAAATAAACACAAAAATGGCTCTAATTTCATTGGCCGTATTTTAATTTAAATTAAATTTATTACTTTTAAGTTAGGTATAATATAATCTATTTGTATCTAAAATTTTAAATATTTTAACATTTCACTTGATTTAATAAAAATAAAAATAATATTTAATTATTTTTTCCTTATGAATTAAAAAATTATATATTTATAGTTTGAAATAGGTACTCTTATATGATAATACAAAGTGGTATATAAAATACTAAAAGTCACTTTTTTGGGTAGTTCAAAATCAAATTTTGGATTATTCATAACTCAAGGGAAAGTGGACCCAGCGCATTGCGGTTTTGTCTACACCCCTTTTGTTTAAAGCCCCTGTACATTGGTGCCTATTAGAGAGGTAGGGGAGAAACATAGCCCCTTTAGAGAATACCAAAAGTGACTTTTAGTATGTTATATACAGGAGTTTATAACACACTTTGACATCAGTCAGAGTCTGATCCCGTGGGAACTCTTTTCCCAATCTTCTTCCACAGCTAGTTTCAACCAAAAGGTGAAATATAAGTAGTAGATCTATAATCAATTTGTTATTTTTAAGCTCATAATATGTAGCTCCCAAGGATGTGCTGAAAAAGTGAGGCCCGGGAAGAGAAGTGTCTAAAAAGTACCTCCCAGGAGCTAATAATATCCAAAAAATATTAATTTATAATGTTATTTTATATTAATAATTTAATATAATTTTAATATTTATGAATGATTTTAATTTTAATATTATAAAAAAATATGAAATCATAACATTATATTTTAAATATATTATTATTTTAACATTAAAGTTATAATATTTGAAATAAAATCTAGTTCTAATATTATAATAAAATCAATGTTATAAAATTGCTGTCTGGGATAATAATACATTAATACATATACTTATTATACAATTGTTTTTAAAAATGCAACTGCAACTAGGTACTTCATTTGGTGCGCCATGGAGAGGAAACTGCACCATAAATTAAAATTTGGTTAAAAATTGGACCAGTCATATTTAAAATATATGCATTATATTTTAATGTATTAATATAGGAGGATAAAAATATTATAATTTTTAAATTTAGTTTTTCTAATATTTACATACCTACCTACATTTATATAATATATACATATTATCACTGATTATAATATTATATTATACCTACTATAGTATAGTATATAGTATATAATATATGTAATCAACGATATTCTGTAAAAATATATATATATTTTAAAACATTAAAAACATATTTTGTAAAATATTGGACAGATCTGTTTTATGTATATGAGATTCTTAAGAAGAATTTATCTTATATTATTTCATCTACCAAGACCAAAACTTCTTCGACATCGATCAATTCTTGTTGATAAATTTAATTTCTAATGCAGTTTCATGTCAAAACAAACTAAATTAAATTTATGATATCAATTAAAAATTACCTTCTGTTATTTATATCTGTTGTAATAAAGCAATTTTCTAGAACCTGATTTGTGTATCAAGTACAAAATAACAATATTTTAATAATTGTTTTTATCCAAACTGGCATTAGTATACAGTATATTCTTAGTATAAAATAAATAATACATTAACAAATCATTTAAATTAAATTTCAATATAAATCACTGAAAAATGATTAAATTTATTATGTATTTAATAATATGTAAATTACAAATCAAAGAAGAATCTAATATTGTTAAAAGGTTAGGATTTAACTTTAAATGCTACACAAGCTTTGATAAATTTCTGAAATATTTTTGAAGTCACTCTTGCTGTAATATTTAAATTATGTTGAAATGGATCTTGAATGTACATATTAAATTTGGAAGTTCCTAAAAATAATAATTTCTGGTATTCTTTATTTTCTTTATAAAATTGTTTGTACCTCCATAATTCTTCTGGAAGTTGTTCTACATCTTCAAAATCTTTCTTCAGCAATGGGCAACCAGTATACGGGCTTATTACAAATTTTTCAAAGTCAAAACCTGAATAATATTCGTAAATCACATTTAATATATCATTGTCGCTAAAAGCATTTTTCTTAATAAATTCTTGTTGTTCGTTGGAAAATGCAAAATTCCAATGTCCAATTAAAAGTTCTGGTTTGGATTTTTGTAAATCATGAATAGCCGGCAATATTCCCATAATTTGCATACAAAACAATCCAAGCCAATAGAAAGAATAACTAGAAAATCCATTTGTACAAATAAGACCATTATGTTTAGCCCACGTCTTTAATTTCATTAAAACTGATTTAATGCGATGATCCATATTTATAATATAATTGAGAAGATGAGAATTATGTACAGCACTGATATTATTAAATGAAATATCACAGTCAATACCAGTATCTCTATGAATGCATTTTATGATGGGTATCTTAGCATTCACAATAGGTATAATTTTATTAAATACTTGACTTTCACGAAGACTTTTAACAAATGATAGTATCACGTTTTTAATTGGAAGTTTTGAAGCTGAAAAAATATATAAAATAATAACATTTTAATAAAAAATCAAGAGTAAAAAATGTAAAAATTGTATGTTTTAAAAATAGGATATTCAATAAAAACTATTAAAATATATTTATTATTTTAGAAGATAACAGAAAATATTTAAAACAAGTAGAAGAAACTAAATTTGGTCTTATAACAATAAAAATATTCAAATTAAAAACTTGAGTGTATAGTGACGGGATACACTTATTTTTTATTACATTTTTGTAAATACAGTGATAACAAATTATTTAATGGCTAAGAATATGTTAGTCTTTAGTTCAGTTAAGGCAAATTTACACTCAAGTAATGATAGCATCTATTAATCAGAGACAAGACAAATAATATATTTATCTTCTTAAGGCAATATTTTATGGCCGACCCCAAATAGTTGGGAGAGAAGGCGAAGGAGAAGAAGAAGAAGAAGGCAATATTTTATGGGGGTCTAGGAAATTTTACTGCTACAACCAAGCATTTTATACTTTAAAAAATGAATACCTATTTAATATTTTTATTCTTATGATATGTAAGTAAGATAACGGGAAAAAGTATTTTAAAGGACACAGGCGTGGATTCAAAAGTGGGGGTAAAGGGGGATGTGCCTCCTTTAAATTCCAAAAACATACTTATAATATGTTATATAAATATCATTTTAGGTAAATAGGTACCCACAAAAACATTTAAGGGTATGTACCCTTTGGAAAAAATTTCTAACATTGGTATGGAATTTTTATAAATCATCAAGCAAATTCTTTTTATAGTGGGGAGAATAGATACCAATTTACAAAAGATATAATTAACTTATTAGTTCAATGTCTCCTCCAAAATTTAATGCCAGAACAGCCACTGATTCAGCTTAATATTCTCATCTTTGCTACACTAATCCTTAGTTCTATCTTCTTATTTATTGTCCATTCTATTCTATACATCACCGTAAGCCTCAGCACTATCTTATAAAGTTTATCTATTACCAAAATTAGGATCCATTTTAACACAAAATACCAGACACTTCATTTTGTGTTTCATATTATCCTCAAAGCCCCTATCCTATAAAATAGATTTTAATTACTTAACTTTTCAAACACGCCCATTAATAGAGGACACTATACTTTCAATAAAATACTTACATTAGCAGTTTTAATTTTTATCAACTTATCTACATGTTAAAAAAAAAAAAAATAAAAGACAAATTCTAGCTAACAACATTATCTAGCGACTGATGTAGCCAATTTTAAAAATTAGCTGTTAAAATATTTATATTTTAACAATTTATAAAATGTGTAAAAATAATACATTTATTTATATTTGTAGCACATGTGCAGGTCTACCCAACGGCCGTGATGTCGTTTGTGTACGGAAAGCACCAAAGTGTTTCTGGTTAGATTTGCTCTTGAGTACGCAGGATAGGTTCAAAGTGAGAGTAGGTACGTGGAATGTAGAAACATTGACAGGTAGGAGTAGGGAGTTAGCAGAAGTTTTGAAGAGGAGGAATGTGATTATTTGTTGTGTGCAAGTAGAATAAATCAGGCAAAATGTGCATTAAATAAGAAAAAGAACTTATTCACCTCCAGAAGCATAGATATTAACATCCGAAAGAAATTGATTAAAACGTACGTGTGGAGTGTGATGCTATATGGTAGTGAAACTTGAACGATTGCTAAAGCAGATGAAAAAAGATTATTGGCATTTGAAACATGGTGTTGGAGAAGGATGCAGAGAATAAGCTGGAGAGAACATATGACAAATGAAGAGGTATTCCCTAAAGCTGAAGAGAAATGTTTCATGAAAAGTTTGAAGAAAAAAAGAATTAAACTAATAGGACATACACTAAGACATAACAGCTTGTTGAACAGAATTATGGAAGGAATGCTAGAAGGAAAGAATGTAGTTAGTAGACCACTTCTAGATTACTTACAAATAATGAGGGATGTGAATGTGCCAAACTACAGACAAATGAAGAAGAAAGCGAAAATTCGGGAAGAATGGAGAGTTGCAACAAACCAGCACCACAGCTGCTAACTAAAAAAACAAAAATCACTTCTTTTGTGTAATTACAGTTATATTTTGTATACATTTTGATCCTATAATTACTAAGAGAAAAGTTGTAGTTATAGAGCATGAACATATTTGAATACCGCTAAAATGGGTGTGTAGCATCTTCCACTAACACTATATTATCTGCAAACAATATGCATCATCATGATACTTCACCAAAGCCCATGTTCCGAGGGCAAGCAAGTCAATATTGCAATAATATTAAATTATATTTATTTATGTAAACAATTTGGTTTAATAAGGAATTTTATAGTTATATAATTCTCAATTATGAAACTGAATTTTGACAAATATAATGTATAATAAGTAGTTTATGTCAGATGGTACAGCTCTGCACGGTCCGGTTTTGGAACAACATATATTATATTTGATAGAAAGATAAGGCAAATAAAATACAATTTATATGAGCACATATGTATTGCTTTGCAAAGTGGGGGAGGGGTACTCTGTCTCAAGCTTTTGTTTTTATCAAAGGGTTGGATGTTGCAGGAGTTATGAGATGAAGGTAAAGAGGATTTTAGAAGTTTAATAGACGGCTACTTTTGTAACTGTTTAGGAGCCCGGGGCGGGTTGATATGCTGGAAATGTGTGGATGGGGGATGAGATGATAGTGTTTGAGTTTGGAGGCGGAGTTGATGTATTCAGAAATAGACGGGATGTTGGTAATATAAGCACCCCTATTAATAGATATTTATAACAATACAATGCACATGCATATCAATACGACTCAGTAAGTATGTACTATGTACCATATAACATAATATGATCATACCCCTCAAATTTTATTTAATGCCCATATTAATAGATGTTTACATTTACACATTGATAATACTTAAATACTGAAATATTCTTATTATGAACTAGACCAGCTTTAATGTAATTTTCGAAAATAATTGTCCTATTTAATTATTTAATTATATAAAAAAAGTGACACACATTTTTTGTTATTTATGATAGTTATTATATAGTTTCTGTTGTTATATAATTATATATAATGTAATAAATTACATTATAAAGCTGTTGCTTTGGAAATTGTTAATATTAAGGGACATTTGTCCGGTCTCAGTGTTTTTAGGCGATTGAAAAAAAAAATTGTTCGATCCAGTCCAGTTATTGATCCTGGTCTTGGTTCAATTTTAGTGGTCTGGTCTAGTCCGTAAAATAATGGACAGTGCAGAGCTCTATCACACTGTAACTCTACAAAACGCAATCTATAATTTTTTGAGGGTCAACTTTTATTTTTATTTATTAATACATTAATCAAAAATTATTAAATATTCAGAACAAGCCTAGTTTACCGCCTCCCCCCACCCAGGCATAATTTTCAATTTTTTTTTTTTATTTGATAGTATTTTAAATACTGATTCCAAATATATAAAAATAAAATGGTTAAAAAATTATAACAATATTAAATAATTTTTGTACTATCAAAAACAAATTTTTTAACAAATCCGCTAAACCTTTTTTTTCGTTTTAAAGTAACAAATTAAAATTGAGGTATGTATTTTAGAGAAAATAGCTGGGAATACAGGCCACGCTTGCTTCAGCTAACTATTCATTTGCACTCGTAATTAGTATTACAAGAAATCTTTAAATATCTATAACTTCTAAAATAATTATAAGTGGTACAACATTTTCGCAGATTCATAACCAGCATTAAAAATACCATAAATTTAAAAAAAAAAGATATCTTGGATTTGTTAAAAAATGAGACTTTTTAAACAAAATCGCAAATATAAAACCTGTAGTTTTTGATAGGTAGTACAAAAATTATTTAAAATTGCTATAACTTTTTAACCATTTGTTTCCGCAATTTTATTTTTACCTATTTGGAATCAGTTTTTAAAATACTATCGATTAAAAAAAAAGTAGAAATTCATGACTGTGGCGGTAAACTAGACTTAAGCTAAATATTCTCTCTTCTTTTATGAAGTTGTCAATAAAATTTGTGTTTAGGCAGATCTCATAGTATCCTTCGAATCATTTAAAAGGTCTTAAAAATAGGGTTTTTAGATTTCAATAACAAGACCTCATATATATATATATATAATATATATATATTATCATTGATTATATTTATAATATACTTATAATTATTTGTTTATAAACCTACCACATACATTTTAAAATAATGGAGACAAACAAAATCCTTTATTTGACTATTCTAGTCACATCATAAATATACCTAAACTACATTTTATGTTATATATTATAGGTACATGGTACAACAAAATATTATGTATGTGAAATTACAACAGTTTGCAATTTCATGACTGAGTGATTTATTATATGTTATAACTGTAAGTATTTATTAATGACTTTTTATATATTTCTTTTTTTGATCAGAGAATTATTTCTTTTGGAGTTGTATCTGAGGGAGATATTTATCCTGTTTACCATATTATACATCCATATATAAAATAAAAATATAAATAATAAATAATATAATAATTAATAATTACTTAAGTTTATATTGAAATCTACATCACTATCGTCAGTGTACATGCCAGAAACTCTTGATCCATAGGGTTGTATATCTTCTATAGTTGTGTTTAAGAACTTATTATTTATCAAAATTCTCTCCAGTTTTATTTTTAAATTGGTAAGAATATCAACATTTGATGTTGTATCAATAACAATTTTATTCAGTTTACATTTTTCTGAAATTTACATTAAAAAAATACATAAATCAAGGTATCATAAATGTTAGTTAATAATTTAAATGTTACTATGTTTAGGTTTGTCAAATTCTCTATCAGGTTGCCATGGTCTCTTTTTGTTATTTTGATATTTATTTTCTGAACTAAAAAGAAATAACAAAATACTCAAATAATATTCAATATTGATAGGTAAAATATTTTGTAAATTAATTAAATTTAATGATTTATTTTAAAGCAATATATGACATTTCTATCTATAAAATAAGTAGAAATATATATGTACATATATTAAAAATATACACATATTTTAAATTTTGAGAGGAACTTATGTAACAAGACTTGATTCAAAATTTGGAAGTAAATTTGATAAAGTAAAATTACTTTAAGGTCATTTTGAATTTTTCAATAAACGTAAGGAAATAAGTTCCAAAAGCCCACTCTGCGAGTATGCTGAATTCCTGGTTTCGAAATGTGTTTAAACAATAAAT
This sequence comes from Pemphigus obesinymphae, assembly GCA_025469235.1. Taxonomy (NCBI): domain Eukaryota; kingdom Metazoa; phylum Arthropoda; class Insecta; order Hemiptera; family Aphididae; genus Pemphigus; species Pemphigus obesinymphae. The sequence continues at coordinate 44,168 of JAIPRL010000906.1, forward strand.
TATATATTAATTCAATAAACAATTTATTTAACATAGGTACTATACTTAAGTATATTATATATGTTAAAGGCATGGGGAACCACTACATTAAGCTCCCTCCCTAGTCAAATAACAAATTATAGATATAATGAATGATCCAACCAAAGACTACAGAGCAATTTATTCTGGTGAAGATAATGGACGAAATTGAGTAGGCATAATCTTAAATAAGAAGTAAGAAAATGTACAAATTTACATTACCTACATTGGTAGAATGATAATGGTCGAACTAAAATTGGTCCTCAGTGATATTGTATAGAATGATTTAAGTATATATTCCCACGACACAAGCTAACAATGAAGTAGAAGAGGTCTATGAAAAAATAGATGAACTCATCGACTTCACAAAAGGTAAAGAAAATTTAATCATTATGCGATTGTGGAGATGGAAAAGAAATTAGTAAATATGGCCAATGAATAAGAAATGAAAGAGGATTATATCTTTGGAGTACAAAAAAAATGGATCTAAAAACTTGAAATTTTCACCTAACCTAAGTACCTATGACATTACATTATATAACCTAGGTACGTTTTTAATTTTTCAAATTTCTATTACAGTATAGACATATATACAGTGCTTAAATTTCAAACAAATTAGAAAGAGGACTTACAAGTATAATGAAAATTTGTTTTTCTAAATACTCAAAATTCATATTAATTGTCAGAGGCTATACCCCTTACAACAGATTAGTTACCTACTAATGCACTCAAATTCCATAAAAAAATAGTAAATAAAAATTCCTTTTTATTTAAAAGAGAAACATGTGAAGACGACATAATAGGTATATTTTATCATTACATATTAACTCGTTAGGTTTATAATAAAATTAAGCAAAATTGCGTACCATTTAAAAAATACTCAAAAGTTAATTAATTTTTTTTTTTAAATATTTTACACAATATGTTTATCAGATAAATGTAGTAAATACCCACTTTTTTTCATTTCCTTCAACTCTGTGATCTTTTTTAGGTTTATTTTTAAGTATAAAATCCAAAATTTGTACAAAAAATGTAAAAACTATTACTTGAATACATTGAAAAATCTAAATAATCGAACTATTTCTAAAAAGCCTATAGGAACATTTAAATTGTTACATCAACATCTGCATTTACAGCACCGCCCGAAATTTAGAGAATATCTTAAAGAACTGCAGTTTTTTTTAAAATATTAAAATTTTTTTTTTAATGTTCTAATTATTACTAGCAAAGTTCTCAATATCTATATTTCCATTTCCCACATTCCAATATTGACTCTTTTTAAAAATAAATATAAATTTTTAAAATTTGTATGCTATATTAAAATATATAGGTTTGTACAATTCAAAAATTATTATTCCCCTCTTAGCGTTCTATTCACATAATTTAAGAGGCATGCTAAAATCTTTTTTTAAAATAAAGTGGTCATTCGTCTCACACCATCCCCCAAATCAAGTATTGCATGTATATACCGCTCAGAATCATTTTATCGAAACAAACGATTTAACAATTCTTTCAAATCCCGTACTTCCACTCATTACTGACCGGATTTTTTATAATAGAAATTTAGTTTTTTTTTTTTTAAATATTTTTACCTGTTAATAAAACAATATATTAATTATGTATTTAAATAAGTAAAAATAAATGTTTCTATAAGTTCTACTTATTATTTAGTAATTACTTACCCGTTTTGGTATGGTGTATACTGCTCATTCATTTTTTATAATTCAAGAATAAGTACCTACCTACCTAAAAGTAAAAACCACAGAATATATTAAACATTAAACTATATATAATATATATATATATATATTAATATATAAACGCTAACCACTGTACCTAAAGCACAGAATATACAGAAGGGAAACTGCCGACATTCCGTGCCTAAAGCATGGACGCTCGTGTTATCTATGCATACCACAGAATACAGTTCTGTGATAGTGAGACAGTGATAGGAACGAAAGTTGATTTGAAGAAATGTTTTTTTAGAACATATGTCTGTTGGAACAACTGTTTATGGGACAAAATGTAATATTTTGGATCTATGATTTGGAACAAAGGTTGATTGGAACAAGTATACTTTGGAAAATTTTGGAACAAAAAATAGTGGAACGGGAACCTACGTTTATTATATTTATAATTGTATTCTGTGATAATAGTATTTGATATTATCTATATTCTAAATGTCTATGATTTTAACTTGAGATTGGAGCATATTTTATTATATTATATTTTGTTCAATGTCTATAATTTAAAATTTGAATATTATTGAAATGTGTACATACTACCAGGTAAGAAAAAGTTAAATATAATATGATACAATATTTATAGAGCTGTATAATGGTAGGTATATGTAATATCTGTCCTATATTATGGTTAATTTAATGGAATAAATCAAGTTTACAACACATATAAAAAAAAACTTGTGGTGATTTTGAAAACGAAAACAAAAAAATTACGATAATTAACTGTTGTTGAGTAATTGCACATCAAAGTTTTACCTGTTATTTGATTTTATTGGTCGATTGACTCAAATTTTGCTTTCTATTTTCGATATCACTGTGACAAATTCTAAATGTAGGACAAAATCCAGTATAATTTTACAATATGACAAAATCTCCCAGAAATAAATAAAAAAAAAAATATATTTAAAATTGTGGTACATACATTTTAAAGACAAGTAGGTACTTAGTTAATATATTTTTTTTTAAATACCACCAAATATATATTGTAATATTAGTTATTTTATTAGGTACCTACCTATATTGTCCATATGTTGAACATATTTCATCTTGTGGGTGGTATGAGGGGTTTTATGTCAATGAAAATAATAAGACAGTAGTTAAGTAACTCATATAATTTACACCATATACTAATAAGTTTATTAATAGGCATGTAACGAAAGATTTCTGAGTACTTACTTATTTTACTATATTAGGGATCGATCCAATTTACTGATTTATAACTGATCCGCTATAAAATATCCTGAAATGGTCCAATAGAGTTTAAACTTGGTGAGAATCTTTTAAGCACGCCCATATAGGTACCTTCTTAAAGAGTTGTAAATCTATCCGACATATACTTACCAAAAAAAGGGCAACCGAAGTTCTCGGTTACCCATCAGATTTAACACATTATAATTATAACTATAAAACTTATCACATCGGCTGATTTGCCATCAAATACACAAAATGTATCCAATTTATTTCAAAAATTGGTATATAATATATATTAAGGTCTATTGTATGTGTTCTCAGAATTTGATTATTTAATGTTTACTATTTGAGCCGTAACATTGAATCAGGAGAATAAATCAGTAAATTAGGCAGCATCCTATATTAGACTACCAGTATTGTGGGAAAATACATACACATTACCTGTATTATCAGTTTTTTGCATATATTACATACCTATATTACACAGGCTATAATATAATATGCAATAAGTAATAAATAATAATATATAATACATAGGTAATACTACAGTATTTTTATAAATTTTGATAAATAAATTATCGACAGTCGTACAACAATTAACAATTTATGAAATTTAATATTGCCTTGTAGAAGGGAAAAAAGTTTCCATGACTCGGAAATATATAAACTTTTCTTTGTATTATAAATTTTAATATCAATTAGGTATATTGTACTTGATCAATTTTACAACTGGTAATATATTTATAAAATTAACTCAGAATTTGAATTATATGTATTTGAAACCTCTAAATAACAGACACACTCGGTCGCTGAAATTTTTTCCGCCATTTAGAGGGAGAAATTATATTTTTATTAAATTAAATAATTAAATACCTTTTAAAAACTAAAATTTATGAAAAAAATCAGTTACTATAGCTTGTCATTTCGTATGTCGAGGCATCTTCTAATATTCAACTATGTTGGAAATGAAGTACCTATTCTGTATCTCGATAGAAGAAATGTTATTTATTATTTCAGTCGTCATCCAGACTTTTTTGTTCCAATACAAATCGATTGAAATGTTGTTAATGTCCAATTTTTTTAAGGCTCACTGTTGTTTCTTTTTTCCTATGACAAGCGGCCATTTAAACTCATTTAATATGTTTAGGTATTCCACAATTATTCTAAATTTATGATAAAAATTATCAATATCAATAATTTAAATGTCATAATAGTGTCCGTTATTTAGAGTGTCTCATATTTAGAAGTTTTCTTATATTTTAGTAGTGAAAATGTCCCCATTTCTGAAAAACGTTATTTGTAGGTCTCCGTTAAAGGAGGGAGGTTTCACTGTATATATAGCAATGTTTTAGTTAAATAGTACTTAGTCCAAAAAATTTTCTGGCAGAACCTGTAGTCAGGGATAATGTTCATAAAAAGACTGACTAGTTATTTGAGCACACACATTGTGAACTAAATGGATTCTGGACTTTCTGTTAAAGAGTATCAAATCTTCAATATTCCAACTATGAAATTAAGTAAAATAATTATTCTAAAATATAAAGTCCAAAGTGTCAACATACCCATATAATAAAATTTAAAATACACTTTAAAGAAATAATACATGTTATACCTATTTAATTGAATACTTATCATTTTAATTTATTTTTAAATAAATATATTTATACATTATATACATTTAAAAAATGTTTTGTTTAGTTAAAATGTCTTCTGCAACAATTGGAATAGGTGCAATTATTTTAATTGGACTTTGGTCATCATCTTTTATTTTGTGCCTTCTGTCTCTTCGAACACGTCATAGTATTGGACCAATTGTATTTATATCTACAATCCTGATAACAGTTATATTACTTTCAATACCTCGTAGCTCAACTGATACACCTAAACCCAATAATAAGGTGAGTGAAATAATTATTACTTATACCTACTTCTTTTATTGATATTTGTTAAAAAGTTGTACTGATAAGATGATACAACTCATTGTCCATTCAATTCTCGGATAGGATTGTGAATTAGTATTTTAAATTTGATAGCAATGATGAATCATTTTAGTCAAAAGAAAACAATTCAGTTTATCTTTAAATTTTTACAACTTAGAATGGTCCTTAAAATAGAAAAGTTCAAATTTGCTTGGGACATCCCTTACTTTTGTTTCAAAATGTGGTTACAATTTTTCAATCCTAAGACATGCCACAGGTTAGGTTAATTTAAAAATACAAAACTTTATCGTGCAACTACAGAATATAATAACTAATAAAAAGTGAGCTATTTACGAAATGGCCTATTTTAAAATAGACATTACAAGTTGTATACCGCAAAAATTGTTACTTATATATAATACAAATGACCTTTTCGTAAAATGTTTGTGTAGGTACTTGTTTACTAGCTTGTTCTAATTTAATAATCTTGACAAATATTGAAAATTTAAGAAAAGTGTAAATATCAGTATTAATTAAAAATATTATATATTTGAATAATTCCATATACAAACCATATCCTAAAAATTAAAAAAAAAATTTTCTTTTCAAAAATTAATTTTCAGTTAATTAACTTTCATAATCAGGGTTGAAAAAAATAGATTTTTATAAAAAGTACTAATTTTTTGGTTGGAAATTTTGGTAATCAAAAATGAATAAAAAAAGAAAATAAGTAAGAAATAAGTCCAAATTAAAAATGCTTACGAGAAAAAGCACAAATTATAATTATTAGTATATTATATTATATAAGATATAACAATAGTTTTAGAAATGTCAAACTTTATTATTAGGTAGGTATAGACTAGACAATATAATATGAAATTTATTATTAGGTACCTGTATAAGTACATTATACATTTTGTATTAAAAGGATGTCAGCTCAAACAATTTTCAATGAAAAACTCAAGTTAACATTTCTCATTTTCAACAACTTACAAACATATAAATATAAAATAAAAACAAATAATAGATAACAACATTATCTAGTGCCTTAATTGCATTTTTTTTAATATTAAAATGATTTTTTTACTAATGTTCAAATGCACATATCAAAAAACCATTCTGTAGGGCATTAGATAATGTTGATCTTTATTTTTATTTCTTTATTCTATATTTTTTGATTCATCTTTCTACTATTTAATCGAGTTTATATAAATTAAAAATACAAAAGTAATATTTTAATAAAACAAATTCATAAAAAAAACTACCATATTTATTACTTTTTTTAGAAAAATATCTCCTTAGTCTATGGTTTATACCTATGTGATACCATAAAATTCTATATGTATCACCCATGCAACTCTTTACATTTAAAGTTTTTGACAAGATGCTAATATTTATTTAAATTAATATTTCACGCCTTACCTATATTCTGAAACACTGGGAATTTTCCACCATGATTTTTTAGATTTTGTCAAATGAAAGTTGAATTAAATGTTCAAGTTCATATAAATAAGTTATTAAAACTAATGTATTAGGTATACTTATATTATTTTTCTAAACTTATATGATAACATTTATGAAAAGTTTCAAAAATCCATATTAAATAACAAATGCGAGTAATTGGTAATTTGTATCTTGGTAATTGTAATTTCCAGAATAATAACTTATCACTAAAAAATTGTAAATCAAATTTTAGTTAAATCCTCTGGCTGGAAGTATCTTTTTCTTTTTAAGTTTATAAACAGAAGTTTAGATCTTATATTTCTGTTAATATGCATAAACTGGGAAGGAGGGTTGAGAGAGAGTGGCTGCCTGCCTCTTCTAGTAAGATTTGGTAAGGCCCCCTTGATATTTTAGAAATTAATTATTTAATTTTTATTTTTTTGTTTGCATTTGTGATATGTAGTAATTTTCTGATATTGAATCTATTAGGACTGTTGTATGAAATAAGTAGGTTCAAAGTGAGAGTAGGTACGTGGAATGTAGGAACATTGACAAGTAGGAGTAGGGAGTTAGCAGAAGTTTTGAAGAGGAGGAATGTGAATATTTGTTGTGTGCAAGAAACAAAGTGGAAAGGG
>JAIPRL010000906.1:51215-106215 GCA_025469235.1 Pemphigus obesinymphae
AGCTTCCCTCCACTCTTCAAGTCTACCATTCACTTCCTCAGGACTTTCTCCTATCAGTACTATATCATCTGCAAACAACATGCACCATGGTACCTCCCCCTGTATATCCTTTGTTATCTCATCCATTGCCAGGGAAAATAAGTAAGGACGCAAAGCTGAACCCTGATGTACCCCCACTCTGACCCTAAAATCCTCAGTTTCTCCACACACACTTCTCACTCTTGTACTCGCCTCTTCATACATATCTTCAATTATGTCCACATACACCTTTGGTAATCCTTTCTTCATTAACGCCCACTTTAAGATCTCCCTAGGAACCCAATGTTAAAAATAATGTTGTTAATAATGTTTATCAAGAAATAATTTCATAATATTTTAAAATTCTGTTTTTAAAAATATATTCTTAAATATGAATATAACACACATCTAAAATATTTAAATACAAATGTTTTTAAAATGTTGTTTAAAAAATAAATTTATTTTAGGTATCCAAAATATATATATTTTTAAATATTGATTTGTAAATATTTTCAATACCATATCAAAATGTGTTTTTTTGAAATATGGTTAAAACAGATTAAAAACCGTTGCGCACACTTTTTTATATCCCAATAATATATAATAGTACATTATATAACCTCAATTGTTGATCATATGATTTATGTTTGTATGTTGGCTTCTTTTAAAATGTCAATCTTGAGGTATACTTAATTGTCATTGAATTACATTATTTAAAATACTAATTTATCTCTTTAAAATTAAGATTTTAAACATAACTAACATAATAACATAGATAATGATGTTCTGATATTTAAATTTGATAATAAGTGTTTAAATTTTAAATACAACCAAAACGCCACAATTTAAATTTTGGGTAGCATCATTTTACTAAATTGCTTATTATAGACGAAGACAACAAATTAGTCCTCTTAAGATCCAATTATCCTTTTTTTGCAGTCATAAGATAATATTATTCCATAATAAATTTGTGTTTTAATGAGCATTGTATTTAATTCAATTGAGATTATATTATCAAATATCAATAGACTGCAGTGTTTTGTTTATGATATTAATACCTAAAAAGTGTATGTGTTTTTATTCAAATAGGTTGTATTTTAGGTTTACGAACTTGTATTACAACCATTTGGGGTTATATTTATTAAAATGTATATTATGGTTTCGACTTACTTTAAACGCAGTTCTGTACTTATGCGACATGAGATTGTACAGCAGCGGGTTTATGGTGGCTGACAGATAGTACAGAATTCCCGACACGTAATTCAACGCTTGATACATGTTTGCATCGATGATCGAAGTGCTCGAGTAGTCTTCGTGGTCTGCGTCCCCGTATATTGCCACCAGTCGTTGAGCTTGGAATGGTGCCCAGCAGACAAAAAATGCCACCACCACAACTACTGTAAACGCATAATATGTAAATAATATATTATGTATAATATAAATATAATAATGTAGGTTTAGGTGCATATACGATATATTGTCCGAAAGTAAAAATATCATGATAAGACAAAAAGGTCGTGATAATATATTTTCAAAAATAGTTATTTTTTATAATTTAAAAACAATAACTTTAACATTAAGAGATTTTTCGGATTAAAGTGCATTGTAGTATTATTTAATTTGAATACGTGTATAGGCATAGGATATTATAATGTTAACTTGGGAATTTTTGACAATTTTTATATTTTTTAATAAATATAATATAAGTTAAAGTTTATTGTATTTATTATAAATTATAATACTTAACAATTATAAAATTAATATGTAATAATTAAATGTTCGGAAATTATTTACATGAATATTTTAAATTTATAGAATTTAGCTTAGATTTTTGTCCGACATGTGTACAATGGTTAAGAAAAAAAGCAGACTAGAAAATAGAAAATTATTGTTAAAAAGATGGGTCAGTATGTAGGATGGAAGCACTTGGCTTGTCAGATACGATATTGGTGATGGATGTATTGAATTTGAAAGCAATGATGAAATCATTTCTTTTGCTAAACGATCTGATTTCATAAAATTTTCGGTATTTTTTTTTTACGTTTAAAAAATTATTGAGAAAATGAAAAATGAACTTTTTTAACATACTAAGTAGGTATAATAAATTTACTAATTAAACTAATTTTTACCCAAAAAATCTTACTAGAATTTAATCTAAAAATGTGTATATCGCATAAAACAAATCAAATTTACTGAATATGAATAGTGGTCAAAAAGTACGTAATTAAATTAGTATTAAAGTTAAAATTTGGTGTACACTTTAATTTTATAATTTATAATATTGTTTGGTTATTTTTGGAAGTTTGCTAAAGGAAACTACAGAGAAAATATTAATTAGCTTAAAGTATGAACTAGAACAAATTTTCTATCAGAAATCTCTTTACTCAAAACCTCTACTCAACTCATCCTTCTACCCAAAAATGTGTATAAATACAAAAAAAAAAAAAATATATATATATATATAAGGCGGTAACCATGAATAGTTTAACGTTATTTACCAAATTATAAACATTTATCGTTGAAACATTTGCTTTTCGTTTACACTTTTGAAAACTAATTAAAAAATGACCTTTATATATTACCAACTGAATGAATTCACTATCGGAAATCTCTATATCAGAAAACTCTTATTTTATCCCTTCTACCCTTTATATGTATAAATACATATTATAAAATTTCATCATTGTGAAACTAATATATTTCCTTCTCGCTACGCTCAAAATCTAAAATACATTTTAAACAAACTCGAGACAACTTATAAATCGTTTTACATTTCGTAGAAAACTACTAAAAAAATCGAAAAATAACTTCTCTAATTTACCAACTAGAATGTATTTACTATCAAAAATCTCTTTACCTAAAAATTTTACTCAATAAGCCCAAAATAATGTATTGGGAAAAGGAGAGCAGTGAGGAATTTTACAATAAATAATAGAGAAATTAATTCTAACCTTCCATATCGGTACAAACTTATAAATAATTTCTATTATTCAGAAGAAAATAAAGTTATAGGTATTTTAGTACAATTTACATTTATTTATATTATTTTATATTTTGAGTGTGGTAAGAAATGTATTGGTTTTACAATGATGTGTTTTTTGTGAGTATAATATTTTTGTTGGCTTCTTCCGAATTGCGTGCCAAAAAAAGAGAGATGTTACTCGACAACCGAATTGCGTGCGCGTATTTTTCGGAACAGGTCCGAATCGCATACGCGTATTTTTCGTGGCAGGTTCGAATTGCGCGCGTAAAAATTTGAATAAACGACCGGTTTTCGTCGATCATTATAGTTTATACTACCTATAGTGTTTGTTATATAATTATTTGTATATTTATTAGTTCTTTTAATCAAATTTTTAAAATTTTAAAATTAAACGAGCATGTTTGAAGCACAAACCTGTATTATAGTTTTGTTGTATAAATAAGTATGGTAAGAAAATTATATTAAATAACACTATGTAAGTACTACGAACGCACGAAAATATGTGACAACACGGCACTATAACTGTTCGATTTCCGTCGAAGTACTTTCATAAACATTGAAAATGTATTATTTCTGACCGAAAACGACCGATCGTAATAAAATAGATAAAGGCTGTAGATAAAGTCTACTTTATTTAACTAATTTTTATTTAAATAAGAATGCATAAAAATATAAACTAAAATCAAAAATATGCACTGAAAATTTACAAATATGCATTAAATATGCAAAAAAAAAAAAAAAGATAAAAATAAAATGAAATACAATTCAACCTAAATAATAATATTCGCACGCGATTCGGAAAAATTGATTTTTTTTTTGATAGTTGGAAAACAGCAGAAAATTTTGAGTAAAGAGCTTTTTAGATAGCAAAAATTAGGTATCTAAAAATCTCTTTATTTTAAGACTAGCTCCTTCTGGTCGAAAAGTTGTTGATAGGAAAAAAAAACATTCATTGTAAAACCACTAGATCTTTGGTCCGTTAGTTGTTTTAAAAAAAATAAGCATCATTGTAGAACTCGGCTCAAAATCTAAAAAATTGGTAATTGTATCTCATAGTTTTGAAATAATTTGTATCAATTAAAAAAAAAAAAAAAAAAATATAAAAATCGCGTGCAAATTTGTCTGTTACAACTAATATCAAATGAGATATGGATACTGGTAGATATAGTTATATTACTCTTCTTTCTCTATATATATATGAAAAACATCGTTATAAAATCAATATATTTCTCACTATATGCTCAGAATGTCTGTAATGTAAAAATATTATAATACGAGTACACGAATACCTAATTTAAAAATAATATATAATTAAAATACTCTGAAATATGTATGGACCGAAACTACAAAATATGTAAAAGTACGTACCCATATAATAGCTATATATATATATAATTTATCATGGTAGAAAAAAAAAAAAAAAAAGGAAATGGATTGTTTGGATGCGAAAATTTCAATAATACGCAATTTAAAGTTCTATAGTGTATGGCATTTTCATTATATGCTCAAATTGATAAAATAAAATAATTCATACATATTCATCGAGATAATTTTGAAACACTGCCAGGAGCAAATACAGAGGGCAATATTATAATGTAGATAGGTACCTAATAAATAAATTAAAATATAATGTATAGGTATTGGTATTAAAACTCAACGGCGTTATAATTACACGTGTTTGTATTTATAAATAACGAATGGATATTTTATTATACCTTCAATGGATTCAATTGCATTCGGACCATATCAATGTTATGAATGGTTTATATATTTTAAGTATTTTACCTATAGAAAGTGTCATCGGAAGAATAACACGCGTTCACGGGCATTCGGACTAATCGTGTTAACGTGTTACGTAGTTATAATAATATTATACTATTATATGTTGTTACACGTGTAACACATTTACACACTCGTGTACAGTGATTATTTTAGGGCAGTGTCCAGTTTGAGGGAGGGTTACTACTACAACCCTTGAAAAACAATCGTAATATACATAAGCGTATTATGTACATCAGTGTAGGTAGTCTAAAATATAGAATTGAGCAAATAGTCAATAATTTAAGTAAAATATTACAGAGAAAATCAATACAGAAGAAACCTCCGGAATTTGATATAAAAACACCACGAGTTTTAAATTTATCTGACGATAAATTCAACGTTGAATTCGTCAGTTAGTCTAGAAATAGTTTTTCATTTTGGACGTTGAAATTTTAATGCTACTCCTAATTTTTAATTTTTTTTTTTTCGAATTGGGTATACGAAGAACTATTTTTTTTTTAAAGCCTTTCTTACGAAAAGGGGGAATCGGAAGACTGAACTCCCCTCCCCACCTCTGGTTGGAAAAAAAGTGAAAACATGTACCTACGTAAACGCATTTGTGCTAACAATTCTTTTAAAAGAAATTATTTAATAATAAAAATAATTGTATAATTAATTCTAAGATTTAGAATATTTTTTATCATAATATATTTCTTGACTAAATATCTAATATTTTAAGAGGGTAGGGGTATAACCACCTACCACATATTCATTGGCTGAACTCGGGTAATGAATGGATTACTAAAGGAAAAAGTATATACATATTACATGATGTAGTTACAAAAAAATATTGTTTCCTTCATTTAACATGATCAATAATGGTTTTACTGATTTTTAAAACCAATATCAAACATTTACCTTTTTATTAAAAAAGTCAAATAGTTATAAAATGAAAAGCCGGGAAGCACTTTGTACGTTGAGTTGGATAATGATAATGGATATATTGAATTTGATAGCAATGATAAATCAATTCTTTCTAAAAAACGATTCTGAGCGAAGTTTCGGTGGATATACTTGAAAATTACTGTAGATTATACAAATAATCCACAATAATATGATAATATTATACAATAACTATAATGAATAAAACAAGCTGAAAAAAGCGCAAAAAATTATTTGGTAATAAAGGGATTTGAGACGAAAAATCCGCACATGAAAATATCGTTAGATACTATTAGACTACGTAAGAATGTTGAGAAATTTAGAAAAATGAATCTACTAAAAGAAAATAGTAAAATCGCTTAATTTCAATTTGATATAACTTTAAAACCAAGTCTGATCTTCAAATTCTGACTTCAACATTATTTGTTTGATTAAAAAATAAATAAAAAAACAAAGTTTCTGTGAATTAGAATTCTGTGAAGTAGAAAAGTTATATCTAATATGAATTAAATTACCCAAAGTTGAAAATTACTAAAAGCAGCAAAAAAGTAGTAAAAATGGGTAAAGATTTTTAAATTTTTTTTGCTTTTATATTGTACGTACATACGTTTTTAGTGAAATTTTCAAATTTATAGATCTATTATTTCCCCAAAATTCGAACACATTACATATTTTCGAAAGAAATTAACTGGGTATTAAAAATCATTTTTTTTGTGTATAACTAGAACAAATTGCTATAAATAACCTAAAATTGGGAAACAATTTTCAAAAAATTTTTACCTTCATAATGTGCTAATATACGGATTTGGTATAAATTTCAAGTTTATAGATCCAATATTTCTCTAAAATTCCAACATATTTCATACCGAAAGCTCGAAAAATTAAACGGGTATTAAAAAAAAAAAATTAAAGTGGTTAGGTAGGTAATAAAAAATATTGTACGTATCAATTTTTGTTTGTAGTTAGAATGGCATATTTTTAACACTGTATTACATTTTCAGGTCTTAAAAACTAAAATTAAGCCTATTATGAATTGAATGTCTCAAATTTGCATATTGCTATAAATAGCCTAAAAATGGGTAAAATTTTCGCCTATTTTTTGTATTAATATTTTACGTATATATGTTTGTGGTAAAAATTTCAAGTCATTAGCATCAATATTTTTGAAGTTATGAAAAATTTTACTACAATCTTGTTTACCGATTTTTATGATAATATTTTATCGTTTTTTCTTATGCATTTATAGGAAAAATTGAAAAATAACCTCTTTAAAGTATCAAATAGATGCATTTTACCACCAGAAAATAGTGCTACATGTGATGATAGGAGCATTTCTTCTTATAAGTGTTCTGGGTACAGACATAAAAATAAAAATAAAATAATAAAAAAAACAAAAACATCATTGTAAAACCAATATATTTCTAGCTTCGCTCAGAATCTAAAATGCTCTTTATACTTTAACTTAGAAGAAAGTTAAACAAATTTAAATTATTTTTCTAAATTAAAATTGGACTACTGGAAATATAACAGGTTCCTATGAAATAATGAATATATTCTATTCATTAGAACGTAAAGTATTAAATGCTCTAAAAAGTCAATATTACATTTTAAACATAAAACATCGTAGGGTTAAAAGGGATGGTCAATATTTGTTTGATTAAATCCTATCTATATATATACAGAATACAAGTATACTCTTGACATTTTTTTACAATGCTATTAAATTGCATTTTTATTTATTTTTTAAAATCATTTTGAGTTTTAAAATCGATAATAATATAAATATGATAATCGAATTTATTTTCGATTTATAACAATGCGTTTTATTGAATATTCTTAATTACATATGCAATACAATGGAATTTAAATATATTTGAATAATAGAAAACCAAAATAGATTAGTTAAATCTGTGTTGATTATTCTCATCAAAGATCGATCATATAGTTTGATCACATACAGTGGTAAAAATAAAAGTAATTAAAAGTAATAATTAATTTTTAATCCGTTAAAATGAAAAATGGATTCGTTGTCAAAGTAAAATAAAATTCAATAATTGATTATTATACTGACTAAAATATTACAAACGATATTTCTCATTGTGGCCTTATTATATATTTTATTTTATTAAAAACTTTCAATACCTAATTGTATAAATTATTATGGAATGAAAATAGGAAAATGTTACTTCAGGTTAGATTAAATACAGTTAAAAGTTGAATAAAATACAATTAAGAAACCACCAGCATGAATAAAAGCTAAATGTTAAAATAACTGGAATGGATTTCGAGTTCAGAGAATTGAAGAGTTCAATTGGAGAAATTTTATAGTGACGATGGCAAAGTATCTAAAATAAATTGTGGTGAATAAATTAAAGTGAGGGACAGATCTTTAAAATATGGAAAACATCACATTCGTTAAGGTTAAATTATATACTATAATATTATTAATAATAACTTCTAATCAAGTAAACTGTGAATAATATATGACTTAAACGTCACTCAAACAATTTTAGTTCTCTAAAGAACAACCACACGTTACAATAAAGTATTTTAAAAATAATTATTTTGTTGGTTTTTAAAGATGATAATTTATAACTTACAAACGACTAGTTATAAACAATTTATTAAAGAAGAAACGAAACAGGGGATAAAATAATTTTTAAAATCTGTTTAAAATTATTAAAATGTCTCAACACATGCAGGGTGCACGCATATGTATAATTTGATAAAAATTCTCTATGACAATATTAGAAGTCAGAATATTAAAAGTAACCGGATATTATAACATCCTTTTAAAAAATTTTAGAACTTTGGAAAATAACTTAAAAATAAGTGCTCACTTAAGTCTAAAGAGGGGGAGGCTATCCAGATTATGTATAAATGTGTAAAATAAATTTGGAAATCACAGTATATTATATCTATATATATATAATAATATATATTATAATGATTTAAACCTGATCATGAGAAATTGTATTAATATGTGGTAAACTCTGAAATAAAATGTTATTTATGTTATTGCAATTAGTTTATATCAGTATTAAATAATTACTAATTATAAAACTAATAAGTAATATTATAGTAACTATAATATATTTTATTATTATATTTTATAGTGAGTATTATTATTTATAATATACAAGTAATATGATAAATGAATTAAATTCGCTGATAGCTGTGTAATATGTCATAAATCATAATATATCTCACAAGATTTAATACCTATAAATTAGTTGGGTTTTTTATATAGATTAATATTAATTGGAGAAAAATGTGAAAATGTTGCTAAGGAAAGGGATTGTAAATTAGTCTGAATATAACTGAAGGAAATATAAAACATATTTCACTATCCAGACATTACAGGACAGTAACCATTTTAAAGTGGATAGAATATCCAAATAGAGAATAGTCCAAAAGGATAGACAAATAACTGTATTTCGTTCTTTATCATATTTTGTTCACCAATGAAAACAAATATTTTCGTTCTTTACGTTATTTTATTCAGGAACGATATAAGAACGTTTTTCTAAAATGTTTTTGTTCTGTTCTCAACCCTTGATTTTGATCATGCCGCAGTAAAAGTGCCAACATCTTCATTAAATGTACATAATATATGTGTTATTATTATTATTATTATAATTAGCAAACAGTATGCAAAATACTGATATATCTTTAATAAATATGTCATAACTCTTAAGCCGGTTTCACATGACTCGTGTACTTGGCGAGCATAATGATCGTGGATGATTGCCGATTTCTTATCTGACGATTATGTCATTCCCACACGACCCATATATTCACCGATTATTCTGCTATCGTAGGTATATATGCGATTATTTTTAATTTCCTGGACTCGTGCTGTATTTACTGACAACCGGTGGGAAACCACGAGTGATTGCGCGAATGAAAATAATCGTTATACTTTATAATTAAATACCTCCCACACGACTCGTAAAGTTGAACGATTACCGATTAATCGGCGAATACACGAGTCATGTGGGACCGGATTAATCATTATGAGTTTGTTGATTTGGTCACTGGGGAGAAAGATATTATTCGTTTTATATTAGACGTATATTATACGTCCATTTCATTCAAATACGTTTGGAAACCGGTAATTCAGCATGCTCGCAGAGTGGATTTTCCAAACTTGTTTTAACTATATATACCTATTATTAAACTTATTTATAACTTGTTGATTAGGCGACTTGACATAATTGCCAAAATGGTAAATAGAAGTCGGGAAATAATAAATAATTTATATCAGGGTTTTTTTTGAACAATTTGTATTGCGTTGACAAGATTTATATGCTAGGTTTGTATATAAAATATGTAATAAAAATATGTAACTACCTAATTATAAATTAATTGAAATTATAAAAAAATTGTTAGTATAAAATGTGTAGTAAAAAAATATAAGTTATTAAAAAATAAATAGTAACTTGACTACCACATTGACATTAGGTTAACGCATTTTTAAGACAAAATTATAAATTTAACATATTAAATATTGTTGTTTTAGTATAATACGATTTATTTCCTTCTTATCTCATTTTGACAGGTATGACTATCACCATGTTGATTTTACATATCCAGTACATTCAATAATAAAATGTATAAAAATAGTCAACAAGGGTAGAGATGACGACTGTGATAAAATTGACATAGTTATATTTGACACTTTAGGGTACCTCTTGAATATGTGCCTTTTTTAGGAAATGTTGGATTGACAATTTTCGAAATACGTGCATTGTCGTTGTTTGAGAAGTAAACCTTTGTCAGTGTTATCATCACATGGGTCACCATCGTGTTTTCTGAATGTTTGTACATGAAGGTTATCATTATTAGAGAAGGTAAAATATTTTATTTCTATACGCAACGATTTAAGTATAGTTTAGACTTTAAAGAGAAACAAAAATATGATTACTTAAACTAACAGATTTAAATTTATTAGTATTTTTTTTCTTTTTTTTATTATGGGATTCGATATTTTAAAGGTTCCGATTTTTAAGAATATATAAAAATATATTTTCAACATTTCAAAAATCACTATAAGATTT
Organism: Pemphigus obesinymphae; assembly: GCA_025469235.1. Lineage (NCBI taxonomy): Eukaryota > Metazoa > Arthropoda > Insecta > Hemiptera > Aphididae > Pemphigus > Pemphigus obesinymphae. Next base: position 61,980 of record JAIPRL010000906.1, read on the forward strand.
TAATGTTCTTTTAACTAAAGTATTGACAATCGATTCCCACAGTATTTTATAAATGAGACTAATAAACTCAAATTTGTATACAGAATTATTTGAATATACTTAAAACAAAAATGATATAGGTAGTTATATGTATATATATAATATATACATATACAGTAAAAGAGTAATAATTGTATGTGATTATTATAGTTTTAGTTATATTTTGACATTTCATCAAAATTAACATTAGCCAGATGATTGGTTAATCTCGATATCATTCACGACTTGATATTATCCATAATACATATACAAATATTTATATATCATTTTATTTTATAAAAAGTATATAAAACAATAGCTTAGCTGCTAGCTATTATTCATGTCTCCACATCCTGACACGCATCTATATTCTTCGTGTGTATGCTAAAAATCGATTTTTGTTTTTCCCTATACTATGTATTTATTTATACAGGAAATTCAATAGAAGTATTCGTTTGACATCAGTCCAAGTTACAAATATAGTGAATAGATGATTACTGATCAGATATCTACTTTACGACGGCAGAGATAAAAGAAGAAATGAGATAGAGAATAATTTTGATTTTATAAAAAATCGAATTACTCTTATATATTGCCAGCGTCATTACTATATTATTGTAATCGTATAGTATCTTTGTGTACCTATTAGTTATAAATATTATCATTATTGATATTTATTTTGAATATTGAGAAATTAAATTACCTACAAAATAAGGATTATCACAGAAACATTGCAGAACTTCAAAAGTTAAAAATTATAATACAGTTTTAAACCGTTTAGATTTATTAACGCATTCCCAACGTGGTTTTTTCTTGGATTTTCAATTTCAACTGATTGTTTTGAAAGTTTGAATTAACCTATAACCTCCGTAAAAACATTTCGAGTTTACCATGATTATATTATCAAAACTTGTTTTTATAAGCTAGGTAAAGTTATTTTTAATTTACAATATTTTTGTAATATCTACGGGATTTTTTTATTGAAAAAAAAAAAAAAACAAGTAAACAATTTTATAACGCGAAAAATATATTAACATAATTATCGTTTTTCAGATACATCAGCTGCACGCGGTTCACACGTCTGCATGCTATTCGATTATTTATAGGTACGCTATTTTAAATGAATACCTCTTTCTATTAAAATAAAATTACAAATATGTATAGATAGGGATGATCCTTTTCCGCAAAATTTAAGAAAAAGTCCATTTTATTTTCTCCAAAATACAAAATCTACCTATATTGTTATTTACAAAATATTCAACATTATTATTTTGATATTAAGAAATCGTTAACAATTAATAAATGTAGGTGGAAAGTTCAATGCATATATATACGTCCGTAGCTCTATCACTATGAACATTAATTTATAAATTATTATATTAATAATTTATTGTTATATTATATTACGTATATCCGAGTGTAATATAGGTAGGGTATTATCAAATCATGAAACTATTATATAATATATATTATACGTTGGAAATCTATTACGTAAGTTGTAACTAAAAGACAAATCTATTCACAGTGAAATAGCTATAATTTGAATTTTTAACGATACATCAATATTAAAATGGAATTACCTGTTTGTGCAAAAAAAAAAAATAAATTATCACTTATAACTATCATCCATTTGCACTACAAATAAAAATGACAAAATACCTGTTTGTGCCAAATAGATCTAAATAGTTATCACTTTTCATATATAGGAATCAAATACTTATATATTTTAGTTAATTAGTGTCAAATTATTAATTATTATAAAATAATATTTTTGAGGTATTATGAGTCCAAGTTATTACAAAGTTTTAAATTAAATTTAAACAGGGTTCAAAATTGTTTTACACTTAATGTTTAATTTATCAACCCAGGAGAGTCATAAAATGTGAAGGTTGACTAAGATAGTGTATTGTTTCAAAAATCTAATTTGGGAATGAGAGCACACATGTGTTATCTTGATTAAAAGTTTTTAATAATATAACCTTCTTATATATAATACGTTAAAAAAATAAAAAATTTCCTCCATGACTTTCTTCACTAGTTTTTTTTTATTAATTTCTCATATTGTTTTAGGTTTTACCAGCGGTAGGTATATGTATTTCAGTCACCTTATTTTTTTCACTCTGTATCGCATAATGTTATCATCCTTATTTTCAAGTTTTCGCCCAAGAAAACGGTGCCGCCGTCCGTCCATTATAATTTAACCAGGGTCTGGACACTCTTAAAAATTAACCGTATATCTTATACTGAAAGACGGACCACATAATATGTAGTTCCGGCGGTCAGATGTGATAACCGCGTGATAACGGATTATTAATTATTATGAAGATTTTTATTTATTTTTTTTTGGTTCTACAATAATTACAATTGAAAAATAATGCAGTGCCTTCTGGAAAATCATAACATTTTAATACATTATTTTTAACTCCTTTATCGGGTAGGAAATTGCGTATGAGAATAGCCACGATTTCTGGAGAAATATGATTTGATGCGTCTATCATAATGGATACAAAATTGCATTCAGATAAATCATTTTTTAAAATACAATTTGTAATAGGCAGAAAAACGTTAGAAATTATTGATTTAGTTTTAGTTCTACCACAGGTAAACTTTTTATAATATAATCTACGAACTAATTGAGAAGTACAATCCATAGAATTAACACTGATTATGCTTACAAGTATGATAAGAAAATCCTTCATCCGTAGTAAATTTCTGATCAAATTGCGATTTCGACGAAAAAGAAACGAGATATATTTTTAGAATTAGACACTCTGGCAGCTTAATTATGTTATTCAGTTTTTAAATGTGTTATGTCTAATTTACCTTTATATTCGATAATGAATACAGCTTCACATATAATACATTCGATTTTATATTCTTGTCCTGGCTTGTTATATAATTTGAAAAAGGTATATTCACTTTGTAATTTTTGATTAAGTGTACACTTTATTTTTGAAATATTAAAAATAATTTATTATTATATAATTATTTATTTAAAATATAATTAAAATTGTTTATATAATTAAAATGTTTAAATGATTGGCACTTTATACGGATTTTTAACGAACGTTATCATACAAACGAGAAAATGATGACTGAAACGGAATTTGTGCTCGAGTTTTGACTAATGCTGACCACCTAATCTGGATCAATCTATACCCGAATAACCTAGCCGGATTACAATAGCAATCCGGATTTATACCATAAATTCGTATTGGTAGATTACTTACATTACGAATCCGGATTGACGGATAACACGAGGAATCCGGATTAATGGATGTATTTTAAGGTTTAAAGTTTTTTTAATTTCAATATTTAATATATACAGTATTTAGTATAGGCAGTGCAGTTTCAGTGTTGAACTCGTGGACTTGGAGTGCTTGAGTGTATTCTGTGCACTTTAAATATGTCAAATTGAATACACTATTAAGCCGAAACGAAAACGAAAAAAAAAACGTACACAAGATATCAATGAAAAAATATTTTACCACTTATGAAATACGCACAAAACAAACAAATGATTACAACAACTACGATCGAAATACAGGTTGACCAATTTAATGGTATTAAACTCTCCTATTAGTTGACTATTATATTGATGGATTGGATCCAAAATCCAGATTAGATTTTAAATTCAGATTGATGGATTAAACCCACAATCCAGATTATATGTGAAATCCGGATTGACAAATAGATCCGAAATCCGGATTGACGGATTGGATCCCAAATTCGGATTGAATCTTAAATCCAGATTGATGGATTGAATCGTCCGACGTCAAATGCCATTTAAAACATTTTAAATGTAGATAAACAAGCAAAGGTATATCTTATCAGTTAATAATTTAATTGGCAGATGACGTAGTATACATGCTGAGTTCAGATTGCTGACATATCTATAGATACCATATATATTTTACATAGGTAAATAGATATTTAGCCATTGTTTGAACATAGAATACTATAGAATCAACAGTCGGATATATTCCTTTGTTCTGTAGGTTTTGGTTTCAATGGACTTGAAATCAGATATTTAATACTTATCACTAAATTTCTTATTATTACATAGATATAATAAATACCTTTATTATCTTTATATTTTGTTATCATATTAATATCGTATGAATCATAGAGTAATATAGAGGCGGCTTTGTGTATCTTACCTATACAATTTTTCTGACGATGGAAATGAGTATAATTAACGTTGTAATCGTTTATGATAACAAAAATACCATAGAAATAAATTATAAAATGAATTGGGTGTTATATGTATATCAATGATAAACACGTGGATATAAATAATAATATTGTTTATATCGTAATACCGACTACTCAATTTTTGCTTTCGTGACTTCTGTCTTTGTCTTTAGTGATGATGGGCGATTGTCAACGTCGCCCCAGTTGTGCTGTTCGATACTCGATAACCACGCAGATGAATAATAGATACCTATTTTAACTGTGCTATTACCTACACATATTTTAAACTCCGATTACCTCATAATGTTTTCATATTAATTGAAAACAATTTTTTCTTTCAATTATAATATTTTGAAAATGTAAATATAAATAATTGTTAATATTTAAATCAATATCTAACCTGTCAATAAGTAATTTGTTACAATTTTAGAGGGAGGGCGATTACACCTACACACGAGTCGTCACTGTAATATATTAATTAATTATTATACCTGATATACCTATATTTTATACCAGTATAACGGATAAGATTTTATCATAGATAACTATTAGGTAGGTATTTTTATTACTGTTATAAATATTATTAATGAGTATGCATTTAATTAATTATATAATTCAATTATTACTATTAAATTAATAAACAAATGGGAAATGTATATGAAATAATAAATTGACGTACGATCGATATATTTTATATTGTACTGGCATGTACTGCATGTACTGCATGTTACTTTCAATAATATTATTTTGAAAATGCATTAGAATGTAAATATAAATAAACGTTAATATTTAAATCAATAACTAACTTATTAATAAGTAATTTGTTACAATTTTAGAGGGGGAGGGCGATCGCTCCGTCGCCCCTATACACAAGCCACTACTGACAACATTTTTTTATCGTGTTTATAATCGATATGGAGAATTTATAGATTCTATGAATAAACGTTATTTATAGGATAAGATAACTGTGACCTGAAATCTTGAAAAAATGAAAATAACGAAAATTAATTATTATATATTAATTTAATACAAATGATACAGGATAAGTAAGGTAAAGGCTTGTGTGCTAGTCGAGGTAAATTAAGTAGCTTACATAACATCCAAGTAGGTAACAAAAATTATATAATGTTAATTCTCTTTATAACCTATAGTATTCTTGTGATAACACTTAAAATTCTATTTTAATTTTTTTTATGAAAATAAAGAATTGTAACAGCGTTTTGAACATTTGAAATATTTTCAATATAGTAAACTTAAAAAGTGTCTTGATAATTGATGTATACTCATTTGTATTCAGTCGGACAATTCCCCTTCTCTAAAATAAGGAAAAATATCAAGTGACGTCAGTAGTTAGGGCTTTAGAAATGTGCGTGCTCGACAACTGCTATAAACGGCCATTTTCTAGGGTTTATACGAAACACTAACATCGAAATACTGCAAACAACCTCGTTGACAATATGTTTTATTCATTAACCTCAGTAGGTGGTACTATGAACTATGTATTAAACATCTTGTGCAAAAATCGTTTCGTCGTAACAAGCAGTCCCATATAGGTAGCGTCAATCAATGTACAAATTATACTTATTGTGGTAAAAAAAAACTTATCCATGGTTATTAACTCACTATATAGCTACGATTTATTGTTTCGTACATTTTCATTCGCTCATTTTTCTTTAGCAAAATTACAATTATTTTCAGAAATCTATAGTAATTATCGAATTATTAACCACCAGTATAACAATTCTGAATTTTAAATATTGTATGTTGTATTATAATATATGCATTGTATTGTGTATAGTTTTCACATCATTAAGTATGTCGGCAGTTTACATAAATATAGGTATTTGTGGACAGGTAATCAATATTTTATACATAAATTATTATAGACGTAATTTACACGGCTTTCAAAATTTATGTAACACGCTTAATTATTCATGATTCTAATTACATTCCATTATATTCCAATTTATAAGTGTTAAAACTTCGAACTATGATGACTTTTATAATGATAATATAATATCTTTAGATTTATTTTAATCGAATTTGTAATTTTCAAATTCAACATTTGAATAAAACCATATTTCAACTATATCTATTATATACCTACCTACTATTTACTAATAATATAAATTGTAAAATACTTGAGAAATTTATATCTGAATAATTGTTACCCAATAGCTGGATGGAATTATAATATATTATGTTCTTGTGTTTTCGAAGATTATACGTGTAGGCGATAATGGCAAAAAAAATCATACGCAACCAAATATCTATAGGCTCTTATCATTAACAATACATTAACCAAATATAATCAACTCTAACCGTTTCTGATAACACGTATTTTCTTCAGATATACAATTCTCTATGTTTTATCTTTTTTTTTATCGTCTACGATGAAATATAAAATGATTGTCATGCCAATTAAAAAACATATGAAAATAAAATATTTCTCGATTAATGATGAGTTACATACTTATAGATTATGAACAGTAAAAAGTGCAAGAGAAATACATGTCCATATAATAGTATCGAATAGTAAACCTAAGGAAAGAAGAAGTATTCTTTTGGTAGTTCATTTTTATTGAATTTACATTAATGATTAAAATGAAAAAAAAAATTCAAATTCATATTATTTGTTTATTAAAAATCCATAATCAGTTATCACAACTTAAAAATCATATACAATTTAATAATGCGGTAACCATTACGACTATTTCGACACAATTGATATATAAGGTTTTGCTCTTTAAAATAGAATCCTAAAAACATTGACAAAAAGAGTCCACGCGTATGATTGTGAGTTCTTCAGCCTTAAGATCTACCCTTTCGAAATCTGTGTTTGTTTTTCAGTATAACGATGCTTGTATATTATAATATATATATAGTATAAAACGAAAACTATATGTTTGTTTCGTATTGGATTCGTTTGAATAGAACAAATACACGTAATTAAATTTTCAAATACTAGGGAGTTATGTGATTCCTACACGAAAACCCCAACTATAATTTATTGTAAATTGAAACGTATTAAAATAATATTAAAGCAATATACTCGTATATATATTATATTGCCATTTGTGTACAAAAATTATCCGTTGTTAAATCAAATGTATACAGTGTACTCTGAGAGTTTCAGATTTACGAGTAGTATTATGATTAAATTTATAGATCTTATACGGCCGGCTACATTTAAATATATAACACATTACATTGTTTTTTTTACTCATATAACCAAAAATTAACATCTTATGTTGGTATATATCTACCGATATAATAATATATATGATGAATTAACCTTTTAAAGTACTGTAGTTTTCATTGGTATATTGTTTAATTTGGTCAATTTGAAATCGTAAAACGAAATATTATTTTTTTAAATTATTTATGGATGTTGATTTTATTATTTAATATAATTTCTACAGTGGTGCATTTAGGATTTGAAACCATCACAATGCGGTCCAATAGTTATTAATTATTTCCAATGATAACATGATAATATATTTGAATTAACTCTCGAGATTAAAATAAAGCTCATAAAGCTCTGGGGGATGAAGGGCAAACTAAAATCCTATAAGCTCAAGTTTATTTATGAGATTAATATAGCCAATAATGAATAACACTAAAAATAATATCCAACTAGGTACATGTAGAATTGTAGTACATATCATAGTATATTTGGAGTTTATATTTTATTCCAATGGGCAGTGACTAGTTAATATGGGCGTTTTTACTATATAAAGATTAGTAATTATATAATTATTATGTGTATCATATATCTTTGACTTCGGTTATAACCGCCAATAAATTTAGTGGCGATTCAGACCAAGGATACTAAACAATATAGTTATTATATAGGTACTTATTTACATACATTAATCATAATATTATGTTCTATGCAGGTTCATGTAGTTTTCCCAATAATTTAAGTTGGGAGTTACCATATACTTCTTATTTGATTATACTTTTGACCCTATTTCTCCAAGTATTTAGCAGATAAATTGTTATTCATGAAGTATTTTTCGCCATTGTTGAGTTATTACTTAAATACACATTTTAAACGTTTTAAAAATACATATGAACGTTATATAAATTTTTAGTCTTGTTCAATTTTTTCATCGTCAGTACTGAATTCTTCTGCCTGGAATTTTGTCGGGCTATAAAATATATTTAATATCTTCGATAGACGATGTAAAACCGATAAACTAAGCATAAATCATAATACGTTTCCACTAAACTGTACATTTCCTTTTCAAACTAAAGAATGTTTTTCCTTTTTTTGATGAGGTATTGATTGATTTCCATTTTAACAAATAATGATTATACCACAAATTAGAATACAAATAGTATAGGTACTAATTAAATTAATAGTAATATGTTAATCTATGTATATTATAATTTTTAGTAATTATTCATGTGTTAAAAAAATTATTTTTTATATATAGGTATTGGTAAAACGGCTGGACAATAAAAATAAATAATTCAAACTTCAAATCTACACTCATAAAACTCAGGCAAAACATCAATCTCGCTGGAAGAAGTTCTAGTTAGGAATAGAGCACCGTTAAATAAAGCAAAGCAAGCCAATTCGCATTATGTGATTCTTTGATAAACTGAAGTACCTACTATTATTAGTGTACCATATTTGAATTTTATGCCTTATCTGTATAGGTACATAATTATTGTTATTGTAGAACCAGGAGGGATCCACATCTGTATTATTTTGATGTAGTATTATTTCGGCAATGTGTCAATTTTCAATTAGGTATATAATTTATTTATATTATCTTTATATTATTTAATACCATAATAATAATAATAATATTTCTGTATTGCTATATCATTACGTCCCATTTTTTACGGAATTGTCCCGTTTTGGAAGTGACGTTTCGTTTTTGTTTTCCGTTATTTGCTTATGTATCATTTTTCAAGAAAAAAAAAAAATTGGTAAAAAATCGATGAATATCCTTTTTTTTTGCTAATTGATCATTTTCAAAAATGATTTATGAATATTTTGATAGATAATTATTACGATATTTACTTTTTTTTTTATTGTTATCCCGTTTTTAATTTTCGAAATATGGTTATTTTATGCTATGAATTTTTATATTATTATACCATATCTATATTTGTATCAGAAATATATGGAATTACTAGTTACCAAAAATTTTCTTATGAATTAATTAAGGTTACCTATAATTCTTTTATTTTTGTATGAATATTATTCAGCGTAACAAAGCCCCAGGGAAAACACTCATCATTGATAAATAATAATAATAATAATAATAATAATAATAATAATAATAATAATAATAATGGTTCTGAAGCTTTGATTAATGTCAATCAATTACATATTATTATATTATAATATGTTTTAATATATTTGCTGGTTACTCAATAAAAGACAATAGAAAAACGATAATAGTACTAAAGATTACAAAAAACATATCTATATAAAAATTTAAGAAGAAAATAATTAATATAAGGTTATAAGTTATAATATTAATAATTCATACAAATACAACTTAATTACAAATTTTTAACGTTTGTAATAGAAAATTATAATATTATATATAAGAACTTAGGTATATAAATATAATAATTAATAAAAATATCTTTTGATATTTTAAAATGCATAATCTTAATTAAATATATGTAATTTTATGCAGGTGACTTTTGTTATACTTTTATTATTGTTGTTACTTACTATTTTGGCTTTGGAATAATAATATGATAATTGATAAAATGTGGTTTCGAAAAATGTATTAAAATTATTTAATTTAAGAAATAGTTTTTAATTTTATTAATATTTATCAAAGCTTAAAAATATTCCTATTTTAAAAAAAAGGTCAGTAGGGGGTAGAAAAACTTTATTCGTTGGGTAGGATAGTAGGTAGTGGATAAATTAAATTTGAAAGCAATGATAAATCATTTCTTTTAAAAAAATAATTCTGAGTGAAGCATCGGTGGATATACTTGACAATTACTGCAGATTATTTTAATAATACATATATAATATATATATTGTAATAGATCGAAAAGAATGAAGAAAAGATTGTGAGGAGGGTTCGGGGAAGGTGTTCATAGTGATTTTCGATAGTGATTGTGAATATACTGATATTGGAATTACTAGTATGATTGAATGAAATAACACGAGAATAATATGACGTAAGATATAATGGATATAGGATACATTCGTGTTAAAAATGGAAACCAATGTTGAGATATCCTTTGTAAATAATATGTATGTTTTGTAAGGGTATTTATATCAGAATTTGACAATGAACCACCAAACAGTAACGGAAAAAACAGTTAAATATATAATGCGTTCCAGAGCCTTATAAAAGACCATATCCCTTCCTATTATTTTGATCTAAAACACCTATAGTAGTAGTGTAAAATGTACTAACATTGTGTAGCTGAAGATGGTTCGATAAATATACACAATATAATAATTTAAATTAATGTGGATCCAGTTATTGTCATTATCTAGCACACTTATCTACACCTTAAATATTCGTAGGGACGACAGAGAGCTATAAGATCAATATGACCCGTTCGTATTATTAATTATACCACCTCTCTAACTAATGACAAACTATAGGATTCACGTGTCACGGTAAAAGGTTATTTGAGCAGTATAAGTAAGAATACTAGATATTAGAAAAAATTTATAAACATTATACAAATATAGGAATTATTCTTTATCAGCACCAATGTTTTCAATGGTATTTTCGTGTAATTACATATTTATACAATTTCTATAACCAATGACGAGCTATACGATTCACGTGTCACGATCAAAGGTTGTTTGAACAATATAAACTCAAACATTAGATATTAAACTAGGATGGATGAAAGTAATAAATCTTAAGGAAAGTTATGTAAAAAGAAATACGTTTTAGATTTTTGTAAGGTAGAATAAACTGCTAGAATATCATAAATTCAGTATTATGCACTGAACATTAATAAAGAGGAATGGAATAGAAAAAGTAGGTTCAACGTCTGTTACAACACAAACTTTACGACCGGCTGTAACATGCGTGAAATTTGCCCAAAAATGCCCCGTTCATTATCTCCCGAAAGCCATATAGACATATAAACATTTCGCGGTACCGTCAGCAACCGTGTATATGGCAGTAATGAGTAATGAAATAAATAGAAGAATAACATGTTACGAAAAACTCAATAGTTTAAATTTGTACATATAAATCTAGTCCTTAAATATTAGTTACTACAAAAATGTATTGCGAGGCCAACTGTGTGTTATATGAATAATAACAAAAATAAAATGAAGAATGAATTTAAATGTAATGAGAATATTAAGGTGGGAGCGCGAAGAGAAAAAGGACAATATGAGGAATAAGTATTTAAGAGGTAAAGATATGGAATTAAAATAGAGAAAATAGTATAAGGTGGTATGGGCATATTGTGAGAACCTAAAAAGAGATTGTTAGAAGTAATTGATAATACATAGAAGGCTGATGTGGAGGAGCATTTAATTGTTGGTCAATCCTAAATAGCAGAGAGGATGCAAGGGAGAAGAAAAAGAACCATAATATTATTTATCTAAAATTAAAGTAAGTATTACCTATTCCTCAAATATTATAGACTATAGTAAAATAACACCATTATATTTATGCTATTAGTATATTAAGTTTTAAAATTTTTTTTAAAAAATATATAAAAATAAGATAAATCATTGCACTCAAAAAGTTATTTTAAACAAAGTTTGGAATAATTCTATTTTCTGATTTATAAATATAGTTGGAAGAGAAGACAAAGGAGAAGAATTTTGAATAATTTGACATAGTTTTTAACAAATTGTAGAATTTCAAGAATTTCAATGTATTTAATTTTAGGTATTTATTGTGTAATAATAAATGAATACTATTTTAACTACCTATGTTAAAATATAAATAACCTCTCTTTTTACTAAATATAATAAATTTGTTATTGAAAAGCTTTTTACGAAAAAAAAAAAAAAATAGGTACATTACATACATTTTATTAAATAGGTAATTCTATAATAAAATACATTACTTGCTACATTCAGAATTTAATATTAAGCAATTAAAATAAATACACAAATAATTTATATTGTAATATTTTATATCACTGACAAACATGTACCTATATCACAGAATATAATATTCTGTGCCTATAATAATAATTAAACATGTTTATACATTACAATTACAGGATATTGAACTGTTAAATGCCTGGGACAAAAAGTTCCATGAAAAGATAAGAAAATATGTTTAGCTCAAGGAAATGAATTAATGGGACAGATATATAGGTATTAACTATGTTATTATATATATCTGTAATTACTGGTTACAGAAGAAATTACACAGATAAATACTAATATAATTGATAATTTTGCAATGTTTCAATTTTAAGAGTAGGAACATATTAAAGTATTTATGCTGTGATTAAAAATTTAAATACAATAGAAATTATAAATAAAATATTGCATGAAATACAATGTAACTAAGGAATTATAATCCTTCGATTAATGGGTGCTACCATTGGAATTCATTTGAACTACAAAAGTGCGGTCAAGAACAGAGTCTGTTTTTTTCTATTATCAGGTCTAGTGTTATCACCTAATCTTCTCTACACCGTGATTCATATAATTTCATAAATTATAAAATTTCCACATGAGGATAAAAATGATTAACCTAACCAGTAACCGTAGTAACCATTGTGGTATAAGGCACCTTTATGAGACAGCGATATATTTGTTCCTTATTACCGCAGAACCATAACGTTAAATGTTTAGGAATGGTCAATCCATCCTTTATTATCTATGTATAGAGGTATATATGATAGAATGATAATATTATATAATTAATATAATGAACAAAAAAAAGTTGAAAAAAGTGCAAAAAGTTATTTGTTTAGATGCAAAGGGCCGAAACGAGGACTCCGTGCATGAAAGCACTGTCGACTTCCACTATACAACGTATACAACTGTTATAAAACATACAAAAATATACCACTCAAACGAATGTGATAAAATCGTTAAATTTCAATTTGATATAACTTTAAAATCAAGTCCGACCGCCAAATTCTGACTTCACCATTCTTTTTTGATCAAAAAATACATATTATGAGTACCTATATACATTATGTTTATATATGTATATATGTATATCTAAAATGGAGTACTTTTAACACTGTATTACATTTTCAGGTCTTAAAAACTAAAATTAAGCCTATTATGAATTAAATGTCTCAATTTTGCATATTATAAATGGTTATAAATAGCCTAAAAATTATTTAACATTTTCGAAATTTTTTAAAATATTTTATGTATATACGTTTGTAGTAAAACTTTCATGTTTTTAACATCAATATTTTTTGAGTTTCAAAGAATTTTACCACAATTGTGTTTACTGATTTTTATGCAAAATTTTTGATAGGTTTTTTACGTTATTAAAAAATCGAAAAATTACCTCCTTAATGTACCAATTAGATGCAATTTGATACCAGAAAATAGTACTACATGCAATGATCAAAGCACTTCTTCTTATAGATTTTTTGGGTACAGACATAAAAAAAATATATCATCGTAAAACCAATACATTCCTCGCTTCACTCAGAATCTAAAAAACATAAAAAGAAAATTGTTGCAAATAGCAGATGAAATTTTTTTTTTTTATTTATTTAAATTATAATAGATTGTTATATACATTTCTAATGTATTTCTCTAATTAACTGAATGTAGGTTATCAAATTATAATAATTTCCAATGCTAAATAATATAGGTTCCAAAAGAATGATGTTCTATTACTTATTTATATATTTTTTTATTAATACGACTTTGCATATATTTCTAATGTTTTTATATTGTATAAAAGTTCACATGATTAATTATTGTTCACATCGGAGCTTATAAAAAATAAAACAGTGTCTACGCCCACATCAGTTGGATTTATTTTACTAAGAAATTTTTTTCTGTGTGGTTTTGTAAATAGGGTATTCACAATTCACTAATACCTACAAAAAAAGTTTATTTGCATAAAGTATGCTTATTTCTGGAATATAAAAAAATATTTAAATAAAATATTGTTATTTGTTAAGCATCGTAATTCGTAATAAAATATTTATGTTTTTAATAGACCATTATTTTTTATTGGATCTATCTTTTGTTATTGTATAAATAATAATATAAAAAATATTACAAAAATATATTTTACGACTTCAGTCATCTATAGTATAAAGCAAGAATACTCAATAAAAAAATATCATAATTATTTAGATCATAAAATAAAAATAAATATTTCTGGAATAATAAGGAATTATATATCAATGCGATAATATTGGAATGTCGAAGAACACAAGCAATTTGTTGAATTTTGTTTTTCGTTCATTTAAAATAAAATGATTTAAGCCATGCCACGTGATGTCAATAGTCTATAAAACAAAAAGGTAGTACCTATATTATATCATGTGTGGGGCTTAAAACTGGTAACCAGTTTCCCCGAGAAACCAAAAACCGATTCCCGGCTTTTATTTTTAAATCTAACCATTGGTAACTGGTAACCGAAAATGATATTTTGGGGTTTTAAATTTACCGGGAATCCTTTTTAGTTATTACCAATTACCGGAATCGATAACCCATATTGAAAGTACCAGAAAAAAAAAACAACAATAAACTAAATTATATAGATATTTACCATCAATAATGTAAAAAGCCCATTTTTATTTCCTTGTTCATGTCACTCAAGTTGTGTAAATAATTCATGTAGTCCGTTTGATTATTGCATTGGTTGAGAATAAACACTTAAGAAAAATGAATTTTATTTTGCGTATCTACGGTTCTGAACTGTTATTGAAATTTTTCATTATACGATATATTATCATTCATAATATGAAAAATATCAATAAAAATTTAGAATTTATTATATTAATTGCATTACATTGAATTAAATAAAAATAAATTTAAATAGACGTGGAATAATGTCAGGCTATTTTAACATTTACGAATCATTTTGACACACATACACACACACACACACACACATATATATATTATACATTTATACGAGAATAGTTTTGTATGAAAATACAATTCATTTTTTCATTTTCTTAATCTTTGTTATGAATACAATAAGAATGCACGTGAGCGTAAATCATTCATTCGTGAAAAAACTTGAAAAATTTAAATCGATAAAAATATTAGTTACGTGAGAAAACTCATATTATATACCTATAACAAGTGTGAATGATTTTTTTTACAATAAAATATGAGTTTATTTTACTTTTTTTTCTCGAATGTGTTTAGTATTTATGCAACATAAACATATATATTATTATTAAGTGTTTCATATTATTACACATTTATTGTACTGAAATATAAATGATAATTAATTTTGTTAAAAAGTGCTGTGCTGTAAATTTTTCGGGTTTCTGAAATTTTTAGAAGTTCTACTTTACTCGTTAAAAAAATCGCTAGAAAAATCGAAAAATTACCCTTTTAGAGTATTATTTATGGAAAATTTACAATTTATAAAAGAGCTACGCTTAAATTTTTTGGATCATTCATTCTACTCAAAAAAGTGACAATAAACAAAAAAATAACTTTAAAAATACATTATAATAAACAAACACATTTTTCACTTTGCTTATAAAATCCAAATTACGATATTTTTTGTATTGGTAAGGATATAAATATATAATATAAATTATATAAAGTAGAGATGGATCGAATCTTGACATTTGAAATCGAATCAAACTTGAACATAACTAATAAAATATTTTGTTGATTCGAACCTTATAACATATTTCGTTTTTCATAAATTTAATACAAATGTAATTAGGATTAAAATAAATAATAAGTACGTATATATTTTGAAAGATTACGTATGATACTAAGTTGGTTCATATATATATATATAAATTATATTAATGTTAATAATTATTCATTTTATTTAATATAATATTGTGTTTATATTAAATTTAAAAATAACGAAATAAAGATAAACAAATATGAAATAAGGTGTAATAATTGATAAATAAATATTTAAAATTTAAATAGGTACTCTATAAAACATTATCTTGTAAAAATACTATCCTTATAAGCTTATTTTCCTTTTAATTCTTCGAATATACTGTACATCAGTGCGGGAACTAAGTTTATAATTTTTTTGAACCTAAAAAGACTCAATAGTTTTGATGAATTTTTTCCTACTTTGAGTTCTTTATTATTTAATAAAAATTAAATATAAAAGTTAATGTACTAAGAATAACAGTTTTATATATTTTATAATACAAAGTTAAAGTGTAGGTATATAAAATATAATTATTAATATAGAATTAATTTATAATTGTAACGGCGATTAAAACAATGATATATTAAACAATTTTAAAATTGTCATTGCTTTTTAAAAGTGTATATTATATTTTCATACCATACATATACCAAACAAAAACATTTTATATGCAATTTTTCACTGGATTGTCTTTATTTAGATCAACCATATTTTTTTTTTATCAAATATTATGTTTTTAGAACGTATGTAAATAAATGTACGTTATCAAAAAAAAAAAAAAAAAAAAAATTTAACAATTTATTAAAAATATACAAATGATATGTAAAATTTAATTTGTTCTACAAAATCCATTTAATGCAAAATTCCTACATTTAGAAGGCCAATTCCTCAGTAGGTATAAAAATGAATATAAACAACAAAATTTCGGGCTATAATTAAATTAGACCGAAATTTTGTTACTATACTAGGTAAGGTAAATAAAATAATATTTTATTAACTCGTTTTTGGACAATTAAAAAAAATTGAACTCGCGTTTTAATGCCTGATTGAATGTTTCTTTGCCTATCGATCGTCCACGACGGATTGGGATGTTTGTTCTGCATGTTCATTGTTCGTTATCTGAATAGTTTAAATATAAGAAATTTCGATTACTTTATCATCGATTTTGTATCTTAATGGGTAAACGGTAATAAACTTTTGATACGGGTACGCCGCGCTGGTTCGAATCCCACTCTGCGCATCTCTTTTTTTGCGACTTTTTTTTCATCTAATATTCGAAATATCTTAATATTTTCTTATCATTATAACTTTTATTATTTAATATTTTATATAATTTTTTTTTTCGTTTGTTTGAATTATATTTTGTATCAACCTATTTTATATAATTAAATTATGTGTTGGGTATATAAAATCCTGTAACGAGTCCGTAAATAAGTATTTAAGTCTGACCCATTAATTAACAGAGTATCTAGGTAACTATACTATAGATTTTATATCTTATATTAATGAATTTAAAATCGTAGGACTTCCGTTGTATTTTTCACAAATTTGAATTAAATTTATGTTGATATGTTCGGTCAACTTTTGTCATATATTTTTAATCGGACTTTCAAATATATCGACCTGACGACAATGGTTTTATAAAAATTCGAGAACGAAAAGTCCGAGTGATTTCTTATATGTGCGGAGTAGGTACAATGTACATAATACAGTATATTATACTTTTTTATTTTATACCCATATTATATTTAAAGGTAAATATTTCTTAAAATTTTGATCAAATTAGTGATGCTGTGTAAAACCTGTTATAAAAATCAGAGAATAGTAAGCTCGATCATTTTTCGGATTACATATTTTATTAACCTATTCTGCGGAAAAACTTTAGGAGTGAACGATTATTTTCTTGAAAGCGAACGCCAGTTTACGTCGTAGGCTGAATATTTTTAAAATTAATTAATTAACAATATTGTTTCCGATAAAATACATAAACCGAGGTAAACGAATTGCACTAAAAAGTAATTCTATTAATGAGGCGTTGTACTCAATAAAAGTTAACCTTACAAAGTGTCACACTCAATTGGAGTTTCAAATTCAAAGTTCCGCACTCAAAATGCGTTGAAAAAAGTTTTTTTTAAATTATTAAATATAAAAGAAGTTGCACTTCAATGAGTAGCACCCGGTAGGTATTGTACTTAAGCTAGTAAAATATATTACCATATAGATCGTTTAAAAAAAGTATATTATATTAATTAATAATAATATCAATAACTGCGTAATACTTATATATTAACCAGTTAAATTATTATTATTTAACACGTTGTTCATTTATATGGTATCGAGGTAGATTTAAAAATTGCTGAAAAACACTGAAATATTATTTTTTGTTAATAATATATTTGACCATTTTATTTTTATTACGATTCCAAACAAATGCAGCCAATAACTTTTATTCTGCTACGAAATCGGAGGAGTGCAAAACCTCCGTCTAAAATAAAATGCTTCGTACACTTTTAAACTGATTCCTAAACTAAAAAGTTGAGGGCAGTCCAGTTGTATTTAACGTAACATATTTTATATGAAACAATCACTAAAGCGTTATAAAAACGGGTTTCGTTCATTCCATACGGTATGATATAATAAATCATGTTCAAGAGTATACTTAGAATTTTTCTTGTAGGAGGGGGAGAGCTACAGGATTATTATATATACATATAGGCTATATAATTTATATAGCTATAATGGATTTATGCATGTTATTTCATTATAATTCAGTAGGTGAAATACGAATTAGTAGCATTAGCTACAAAATCGATTGCTTCACTTACAATTTCACTTATGCTCCTTATGAACATACTTTATATATTATACGAATATTTATTTAGTAATTATTACATAATGAGTTTAAAATTGTAAATATTTGCAATATATTGATTTCATTAGGTATATAAAACGTACAGTACGTAGATTTTTACTATATATATTTCAGTATTAGTAACTGACTTTAAAATAGCTATTAAAACAAAAAGGATGCATATTAATCTTGAATAATGTTTCTAAAATGGAAATTAAAATGTGAAAATAATATTACTCTTCTGTTAAAATACAAATTGGTAATAGAGCATACACAGATGTAAACAAAAATGATGACATCATTTTACCACTAAAAACTCTGATAATTCCACAAGAATCAGTGTGACCACGATATATGTAACATATATTTAAACTTTATTCCCATGATAAACTAAAATCTGTGTTGTTTTATTATTATTGTATTATTTTATTATTGTTATCTATTTATTATTAAAAATGATGAATTATTTGTACAATAATATTGCATATTAGCAAATTAATTTATATAGTTATATGTAACTACATTGATAACTTTGGAGCCTATTAGAAGACGGTATTCGATGATCTATTGTTTTTGGGCCAAGTCATCTATCTGTATTCATATAATCTGTAGTGCATATTTGTGTATCCCTAAAATTATGACTATACTAAAAAATATGCTAAATTTGATAAAAATTGCATGTTTTACATACCCAGCATTTTGACTACACGCCCGGTAGCCCTGGTATTGGTAGAGCTCAAGCACGCAGTATGTCGACAATGGGCCGAGCATGTGGTCCTGGATGAGTCACGTTTGGACTTATACAACTTTAGTCCGATAAGTATGTACAGTATGATGATAAGTGTCCACGGTGCTAGGAAAAATAGTACCGATGACAGTTCAAACGCATATGGCAGCTTGTTGACTAAGCCACATGTAGACAATTCTGGTATGATAGACCCATTTTGGTATTGTGCGTATACCAATCCCATTTGAATGGCCTTGAAAATAAAAAACAAAATCCAAAATTACAGAGAGAATAAATAGTTTGAAATAAATAACCGTTTTTTTTTGCACCTAAAAACATCCTTACCACGTCCATATTTCAAGGATCGTCGTTGTTGCCATCGAAATTAAACCTCTTTTTGTTTGTTAGAAATGTATACACCTTGTGCGTGTGGTTAACCTCGGAAATCACAGACTAACTATCATTTGTTCTCCGAAATACAAAAGTAGGTTTTCTGTTAAATCTCCCTAGTCAAATATGTGATTTCAATCATGACTTACGTATTTAAGGGTAATATCGGTCTCGAAATTACACTTTAAATATTCATCTCGTCGATTAACATTTCCTGATACCTATATCGTATTTTAGTTTGATCCATATATTTATATAATATAATAAGTATTATATGTGATTTGAAACAGTAAACTAAACGTTTGTACTTATCGAAAGATATTTTTAGGTATTCATTTTTGTGATAAATTTTGAAATTGAATCATATTATCAATTTCAAATCTTTGGATAAGAAAATATATTTCTATCTTGTAATGACTATGTATTATACATTCTACTGGTATTATTTCTAGACGTTGAAATTGTTTTCTTAATTCCGTTAGGGTTTTATTTTATTTTAAATGAGTGTATTTATTTAAAAAATAAATTTAATTGATATTAATATGCCCGAGTGTTATACGTCTGCGGTCTGCAATGTAATGCTATGTATATATTACTTCCTTTCCTTTGGTAACATACTTTATACGGATTACATACTGCTGTGAACTCATTGAAGTCAGACAAATGGTTATAGTTAAGATGCAGGTTGAGTTCTATGACAAATGTTTGCACTTATGTGTCGTTTATACTCAGTTATCGTTTCACTGAGTTAAGTTTTCATTAAATGTACCCTTTAATGTACTCAGTTTTCGGTTTCAAATATAGTAGTAATAATATCGACAGTAAAAATGATAATAATATTAAGGTAACGACCCGTAATTTACACACATAAATAATGGTGAACAATTTACTTTATCAATAGCTATACTCTTTAAATATTATTTTTGTTTTTTATTAAAGAATAATATATTTTATTGTTCACAATTATATAAATATAAATAGTTATAAAAAATTTGTTTATCATAATGATTTTATACTATTAAATGTTAATAATAAATAACTTCAAACAATTTATTTTATTAACACTATAATTTTATAATTTTGTAGCAATGACATAAAAATTCTCAGTGATATTTATGATTTTATTTTTATCAATAAATTTACTAAAAGCATATATAAATATATTGTATTTATTAAAACAGTATTTCCCGAAGAAAAACAGCTCCGTATTCTTCTTATGAAGTATAAAATACATAAGTATCATATTTAATTTTGGGAGTGCTGACCTGCAAATATCTATAGAAAAATAAATAATGTACTTTATTCAGCTTGTCTACATTTTTACCGAAACGAAATATAGTCAAACAATAAATATTATAAACCAGAGAAATTGTTACTTTTCAATTTTATTCATTGGAAAATTATCATTTGTCCAAATTTAACTGATCAATTAATTTTTTTATTGTTATTTTTATTAGTAATGAAAGAAGCTATCGTTATTTACTTAAAAAATAGTGCTCAATATACTTGAATAGTATCTATATACAATGAATACCTATTATACATGCATCATCAAATAATTAAAGTAGACCATTAGTAGTATAATTTAAATATTTTTAAACGAAATGTATTAGTAAAAACTAATATAGAATTATTTATTGAAATAAAAATATACAATGGTTACCTACATTATTGTTCAGGGACGGGAAAATTTAATTGTACTGAATTATATAAAATAAGGTTGGAAATTGGAATCAATAGTATAATCTTTTATACACCTTCTAAGTAATTGGTATATTTAAACAGATTTAAATTCTTATGTAATCAACATATAATGTATGATTTTTATTGCAATTATTTTCTATAAATATTTTTAAATATCTTTATAAATATATAATACATATATAATGTACATAATTAGTGTAAAATCATTAATTTTGAATTTTGAATTTTTCTTAGAATAAACGAAGGATGTTTATTACAACAAACATTTTTGAATCCTATAACTTTATGTTTGAAATTTCAAATTAAAATGGAGTTAGGCTGTGAGGGGGGAGGTTAGAAAATGTAAAAATAAAAAACACAATATAAAATTTAAAATACTTGAATAAAATATAGGTATATTATTTCAAACGGATAATCTCAAATTTCAAATGGATGGGGATTGGATGTGGTACAAGCATAATTGTAAATATTTTAAATATGAGATTAGAATATATGTCATCATAATACGTAATAAATTTTATTATAGGCAAATTTTTGATTAATATTTGATTTTCAAGAAGAAAGTATATTGAATTTTCAAACTCATAATTCTACAGCACATTGCAACACATTATAAACATCATATTATTATTCATAAAATAATTATATAAATAAAATTGAATACGGAATATATAGGTTTATCTAACCCAACCTACTCACTACTGTATTCTCTTGTAGTATTTGGATTTAGATATTGGTCCGTAGGATTTTTGTCCAAGTCTAAGGGTTAAGTTTATATTAGTGGTTAGTATTAATGTATTAGTTGTATTAATAGGCATCTTTAGCAAGATGAAAAAAGCAAGAGAAATTGGTGAGGGGTATAAAATCATATGTTCAGGAAGGACTAGTACAAGGAATGGTGTAGGAGTGATATTAGATGAAGAAATGAAAGGAAAAGTGGTAGAGGTGATTAGAAAAAGTGATAGGGTTATTTTAGTGAGAGTAATATTAGAGGATAAGGTATTAAATATAGTAAGTGCTTATGCTCCATAAGTGGGATGTGAGGAAAGTCAGAAAGAGGGGTTCTGGCAAGAGATGGATGAAGTAATTCAAGGAGTACAAGGAAATGAGAATATTGTAATTTGTGGGGATATGAATGGACATGTAGGCTGTGATAGAATAGATTATGATAGAGTGAATGGAGGGTATGGGTATGGAGAAAAAATACTTGACTTTGCATCAGCGTATGAATTAGCAATTGTGAACACTTATTTTAGGAAGCGAGAAGAGCATTATATAACTTATAAGATTGGCGGGATCAAATCACAAATTGATTATGTTATGTAGAAGAGAGGGGGTTTGAAACAGTGTAAGGACTGTAAGGTAATTCCGGGGGAAAGTGTGACAGCACAACATAGATTAATGGTTATGGATATTTGGTGTAGGAAAAAGAGGGTGTACAAAAAGAAAAATATAGTTAAGGAACCGAGGATTAGGTGGTGGAAACTAACAGGTGAAAATGAAAAAGTATTTATGAGGAAGCTAATTGGGACAGGGATGTGGAACATGGAAGGGAATATAAACGAAATGTGGGAAAATGTAACAGAGGGTGTTAAGAAAGTTGTTAAGGAAGTCGTGGGCGTGAGTAGAGGTAATATACCACAGGATAAGCAAACATGGTATAGGAGATAATATCAAAGAAAAAAATACAGTTTAAGAAATGGCAGAAAAACAGAGAGAGGCGGGATTGGGTATAGTATAAATGTTTATCTAAAGCAGCAAGAAATGCAATGAGTAAAGCTAAATTAGAGAAATATGATGAGTTGTATGAGAGGTTAGGAACTAAAGAAGGGGAAAAAGAAGTGTACAGGCTGGCTAAGGAAAGAGAAAAACAATCCAGGGACTTTAGAAATGTTTGGTGTATAAAAGATGAGGATAAGAGGGTGTTAACAGAGGAAAAGAAAGTGATAAAGAGATGGAAAGACTATTTTGAAGGATTATTAAATGAGGAATTTCCGAGAGAGGCAGTTGGTCGGGTATAGTGGAATTTGGGTATGGTGGATTTAATAAGGGAAGAGGAAGTGTGGAGTGCTAAGAGAAAAATGAAAAATAAGAAAGCGGTGGGACCGGATGGAGTACCAGTAGAAGTATGGAAAGTATTAGGAAGCTTAGGTACACATTGGCTGACAAAGTTCTTTAATAATATACTAGTAGAAGGAAAAATTCCAGAAGCTTGGAGGAAGAGTTATATAGTACCAATATTCAAGGGTAAAGGAGATGTACAGGATCCGTTGTACAGAAAGATGGGGGTTTCGAAGAGTATATGAAACACAGGATTAAGTGTGGATGGACAAAGTGGAGAGAAGCGTCAGGTATTCTATGTGATAAAAGAATCCCTATTAGGTTAAAAGATAAATTTTATAAGGCAGTGGTGAGACCTGCAATGATGTATGGAAAGGAATGTTGGGCAGTAGATAGAAAGATAGAACAGAGAATGAGTGTAGCTGAGATGAGAATGTTAAGGTTGATGAGTGGAGTTACTAGAGAGGATAAAATAAGGAATGAGTATATCAGAGGTATTATAGGGGTAGCTTCGATAGTAGACAAAATGAGAGAGAATAGATTAAGATGGCTCGGGCATGTATTAAGGAGTGAAGAGACTGAGACAGTAAGATTAGTAAGGGAAATGCATGTTGTTGGTAAGAGGGGGAGGGGAAGACCAAAAAAGAGATGGGGGATGTAATGGTGAATGATTTGAGGAAGGTGGGAGTAAGTGAAGAAAATGCGGGAGATAGAGTTAAGTGGAAGTGTAGGATCAGGGTGGCCAACCCCAAATAGTTGGGTGAGAAGGCGAAGGAGAAGAAGAGTATGAAATAGGTAGGTATTTAATTCAAAAAACAATTGTGAGCAAAGTTGGTAGTATAATTTTCTGATTTATAGTTTATACCTAATAATTTTATATTATTTTCAGTAGTTTTCCTTTTTTCCCAATTTTATTTTGAATTAGGTGACTGAAATTAGTAAAAAAAATTCATTTTTATCGTGTCAATATTATATTACTATTATATTATTGAATTTTTTTTATAAAATGTTTGCAGTCTTTTAAATTGCTTATTTTAAATACCTACCTCTTAATTTAAAAGTTGTTTATTTATATATTTGCTATACAGTATACACACTTTTGATGTTTATACAGAATTTCAAGATATTATATTATAGATTGTATGACATATTATATTATGATTAAAGATCGAATTTTTAGGTTTTTATATATTTTATCTGACTATACAGTTCGACGAGGGTGAAAAATGTAGAAAACTTATCGATCATAGAATTCATAGAAAAAATTCGTTTTACACACATATTGGAGTATATTTTAGAGGTTAAAGAATATTTTGGTGTTTATGACTTATCTTATCAAGGAATGCATCTGCTGTCTCTAGGTCTATGTTTATTTGATCAAATCTAATAAACTTATACAATAATAATTATGACTTATTTAATCTTTATTCTGGCAGGGCATTTTAAAAATATTGACATGTAGGATGTGGGCCACTGAGTTTCATATAAATATATGTTATCTAGCTATATTTTTTTTTATGAATTTTTAAATTTATTCGAGATAACTTCTAAAGTAAGTTAGTTTCCCCCTCAAAGTTTTTTAAAATTAATATATTTCACAGGAAAAATAACTACTTTTGTAAAAAATAATAATAAATTATAACATATGATTTTTAAACTATTCATGTACCTGTATGTAGTCTGTGATTTTTAAACTACTTTTTAGTTTTTACCACTTTATTTCTAAAATTTATTTTTAAATATTCAGAATCAAGTAAAGGAAGATATAAAGTTAAGTAGTGTTTTGTTCTTTGGTTAGGATACAGATAGTAAATATATTATATTTGAAAGCAAGTATTTCAATTATTGTTTTTAATATAACAATTTTGAGTGGAGCTAGTCATAATTAAATAATTATTACTGTAAAAAAAAATGTTTTTAAATTTGATGACTTTACTGTATATATTATTTCAGTTTTTCCACTAAAAATCTAAAATTATACCTATAGATTGAAATTATATATATATATATATATATATTATATTTTGTCAAAAAAGTAATAAATAATTAAGTAAAATAATTAGATTTAATCTTAGTATAAAATATTATTAATTAAACTTCCTAATATTCAAAAATTAAATTTAAAAAGTAATTATAAAACTAGGTAGTTTATCATGTATAATTACAATAAATACATTTATAAATAAAGAAAAATTTTATTTTGAGCCAAATTCATATTTAATATTATGTTTTTTAACATTCTAATCAATATTTTAAATAATAAAATTAAAGTTTCCACTTTTTTCTTCTTTAGTTTTAATTGTAAAAACAGATAAGGCGTTGACATTGTAACTTATATATAATTGTTCATAGTTTAAACATACCTACAGTACCTATATGTTATTAGTAAAGATAATGTTTTGCATAAAATGCAAGATGCTATTTTTTTATATCAAATACATGCAATCATTGGGTTTTCATAAATCATTACTTGAGTGATAAAATAACAAAATTTTATCATGCCTATTATTGCATATTTTGGGCATTAGTGCATATTTTTAATTGAAATTCATTTTTCTGTATATTCTGTGTATAAAATGTTATTTAATCGATAAAAATTAAAATATATTTAATTAAATTTCTTAATTGTATAAACATTTTATTATTTTTTTATATTATACTTAGGATATCATCCTTTTTTTATTGTAAAACTTTACATATTATTGTAACTAATATTTTTTCTTATAAACATAAAACTTTTTGTGTATACTCATCGCACTTTAAGAATGAAATCTGTCGTGCAGATTGTAACTGTTTTCCACAGGTTAGGGTGACAATATTTTACATAGAAAAAAATGAAGTTTCATATTTCTTTTGTTCCACCCTTTTAAAATGTTTCTTTTGGTAAAAAATATATTTTCTGAAACATTCATCTCCATCGGTTAAATATGGTAAAATTACTGGTTAAAAAAGGAGCTGACTTATACAGGTGTATTACAGTTGAAATGACTGCAGTTCAAACCGTGTAATTGTGCGATTTTTTTTCTAAAAATGCCCTCAAATTATTTACAGCTTTGGATATACTTTAAGACTTTTTAATATCTCTTCCAAGTGCTTGGAAAAATAACGAAAATTTCATTGACAGTCGTATAAGGTTTTAAAAATTGAAAGTAGTGAGTGAATGATACAGCTGTACTTGGAATTTTTTTTTTTATAAATACACTGTAAAATATATAAATCTTTAAACAAGTTGCACAACCAATAATAATTAAAAATTTACATTGACATCTTTTGTGAACCTTTTTATTAGATATTAGTAATAGAATATTATAAGTAGGTGGGACTTTCAAAGCACATTATTTTTTTTATTGTCACCTCAACATATATGGTATACCGTGTTTATTTTGGATAACGCTGTATAATTAAAACATGCACATGGTGTATGAGTTTTCGTCCCAAAAATTGGTTTCATTCTAAATGTGCAGTAAGTATACCTATTATGGTTGCTTTATATTATTTCCTTTTTTTCTTTGCCTTTTATTATTAATGTTGTAGGTAACTACTAATACTCAGTTTAAAGCTAAACAATAATAGTTAAATTTTATACTGCATATTTTGTATTTTTCTTGCATATTTTTACCTTTTTAAGTACATGCAAATCCGGTCTTTAGTTATTAGTTTTAAGTAGGGACATTGATATAATAAACTTGAATTTTAACTTTTGAAATTACATATCTACTACTTTTTTTAATTCTATTTAAAAATATATAGTATAATTGTTTATAATATTATTTTTGTACATTTTTAATTGGGTCAATTTTCTTGAACTTAGTTAAAGCAAATTTTTTAATTGAAAAAAAAATCTATGGGTACCTACTTATATTTATTTTTATGTTTTTAGATTGTTGATCCATTATTTGTTTGGCGTTTAGCAACTTTGAGTTTACTCTCTATAAGTGCAACCATAGGATTAGCAGCACTGTTTTCTTCACACGTTATGAGTCGCAAAATTGTACCACAACTGAAATCTTGGGTATTATAAACTAAATCACAAGCAATGTCATTCAACCGATTTCGTTGTTTGGAAAACATTCATCGAACAACAAAACGGTCTATGTCAGTCGGCCGTGTCTATAATAAATCATTTACTGTATGTGGAAGTGATGATTTTATAAAGAATGTATTAAAAAGTGATATTCCTGTTATTGTCAATTTCCACGCAGAGTGGTGTGAACCTTGCTTAACATTAACACCAATGTTAAAAAAAATTATTGGAGATTCACCATCTATTCATCTAGCAACAGTAGACGTGGAAAAGAATGCTGATTTGGTTCATACATTTGAGGTAAAGGCCGTTCCAGCCGTTTTAGCCATTCGTAATGGCCATGTCATTGACAAATTTATTGGACTCATTGACAATGACATGATCAATGAAATGGTGAAAAAAATAACTACATCAGAAGACATGTAGATTCTTAACTTTAGATAATTTGTATAATTACTTTAGGGTGCTCAGACATTTCATAGAGACAAGAAATAGTATCAAATTAAAACTTTGAAAAAATACTGTTTTACAGCAACATAGGACAAGTATTGAGAATAATTAAAATAGCAATTGTAATAAATAGATATGTAGAAAAATAACATTTGCTGAGGAATAACGATTATACCAAGTATTGACCATATTTTAACTTCTTAATTATTATACTAATAAAAACTTAACAATAATTCAAATGATTCATAATTCATTGGATACAATGTAATTAAATGTAATTTTAATGGTTTTTTCCATGAAAACGTTATTGATATGTTAACAATTTAAATTCTTTTAATAATTTATTCATTTTAATGCAATTATTATGATCCTATATTATAAAAAAATGTAAAAATTAGAATTTTTTTTTTTAAATTTTAATTCCCAAGTAACTTATCTTATAAATGGAACTTTTTCATACTTTTGACTGCTATTAGGTTATATATTCAAAATAATTGTATTATAAATTATATTAAATACATTTGAACTATATGTACTATAACCTCTCTTTCAACTATTTGGGGCCTTACACCCATTTAACTCTTATCTTCTGAATCTTCCTTACTTATTCCCACCTTCCTTATATCACTTGCCATCACATCACCCGATCTCTTTTTTGGTCTTCCTTTGCCCCTCTTTCCATCAATATACATTTCCTTTACTAATCTAATATTTAATATACCTCTAAGCATAGTTAATAATATTATGCTTGAAGCTATCTACTCACATTAATAGTGTAATTATAAGGATAAATATTTATTATAACGAGTGGTTTTAAAGATTGTTATTATTAGCGATAATAATTTCAAATATGATGGTATTATTATTGTTGTTTAATGATATTGCTAAATGTTTTTTAAATAGCAATTGTTATTGTTTATAACTTCTCAATACATGACCTCCAGCTGTCTATTAATTATAAAGATATCAATAAACCAATATTAATACGTAAATCTCAAATTTTGCATACTGATAATTTATCAATTATAAATATATGAAAAATATGTTCAATCAGTGAAAGGTAAAATTGTTGATAATTTCAAAAAAATTGAACATTTATTATATCAACAAATTGATTTTTTTGATAATAAATTCATTAAAATAAACAAATATTTAATGTTTGGTAAATTATTTATTTGTCATATTTGTCTATTTTAAATTAATTTTAATTTGTGAAGCAAAATCGTTAAAACATCATAATTTAATCTTTATGTTGCTGATTACCACCACTTTTATCATATGCTGTACCTTCTGTGTATACCTGTAGGGATTGCACTAAATATTAGAATAAATATTACAAATATGTAATTCACATTACACAAAAAAACTACATAATTAGGTTTTTTTAATGCAATGCATTCACGTATTTAATTGTTTTTTAGTGCATACAATTCATTCTTGTTTATGAGTTATGAATTTTTCTTTTATTTGGAATACCAGGGCAGGGCCAAGCAACAGTATTGTTCTTGGAACAATTTTTAAGCCTTCGACTCAAGCCTGCATGATATGAAAACCATAAAAATGTGAGATATCTATTACAATAACATTTTTTAACCAAAATTGTTCGGTGCCAAAATGAGTCAGTTTTACATAAAAAAATTAATTTACAAAAAAAATCTGAGTACCCTAAATTACATCAAATACTAATATTAATTATATTGAAACATTTAAATATGTGTAATTGTAGTTGTATTATTAACTCTCTTTTAAACCAGTTTTAAAATAGCACATTAATAATTTAAATATTAACTGTTCATAAATGTAAGAATTTTTAATGTTACATTTTAAAGTTTGGTTAAATATATTATTTTATTTGCATTTCAAACTATCAAACTATAATTTGTATTTTGTAGTATTCTGAGTATTTGTTTTGCTTCTAGTCATTGTTTTTTTTTTTTTTTTGCTATTAGAGTATAATTTATTTTAGTATTAATTTGTGTTATTGTAAATAGTGAAAAATATGTTTAATTACATTTTAATATTATTCTATTTAAATTAAATATAGTAATTTAAACATATTTAGTGTAATTTAATATATTTATTATATATAATAATAGCACAAAATATATTCTGTGATCCTACTATACACTCATTAGATAAGGATTTTATGTTTGTACCTTATTGTTATTAAAAATAATAATAATAATTAGTGGAAAAATTATGGAAGGGTATAATTATTATTAAAGGCTCGATTACATTGGGAGAATTTACTCGCTAATCACTGACGATTTTACTCGTTGCTACCAAACTTGTGTAATGTAATCGGCTTAGTCGCTAAATCACCGCATATTGAACACTCGCTAGTTGCTTGCAAATAAAGTTAACGACCGGTGTACTTTAGTCGCTAATTCCTGTATGTAATGAACATGGCTAGTAAAATTGCTTGTATACTAGTGACTAGTGACTAGTATACTAATGTAGACACTCATCAGATAGAGATTTTATGCTTGTACCTAATTGTTATTAAAAATAATAACTAGTGGAAAAATTATGGAAGAGTATAATTATTACTAAAAGCTCGATTACATTAGGCGAATTTACTCACTAGTCACTGGCGATTTTACTCGCTGATACTAAACATGCTTAATGTAATCGGCTTAGTTGCTAAATCACCACATGTTGAACACTCGTGAATAAAGTTGACGACCGGTCTAATTTAGTCGCTAATTGTTGTATGTAATCGAATGACTAGTAAAATTGCTTGTATGTTAGCGACTAATGTGTACTAGTATTGGCAAGATATCGAAGGCTGTAGTTCGTGGAGGTGTTATTATTATTTCACATTTATTGCGTCAGGAATTTGGGTCAGAGATTGGTGGATTGCCAAACGAGAAAAATATGCTCATCCAGTACATTAATAAGAGTCAAGAAACAAAGACATTGCAGCCTACCGAAATCTTCTAAGAATGGAATTTAAAGAAAAATGAATAAATAATCTATAACAGATCTTATTAATTAAATTAAATTAAACAGTATTTATTAATAATAGGTAAGTACTTATTACAACATGTACGAACGAGCAAGTAGTGTGATCGGACAGGTCGCTACACATTCACTCGAGCGGGATTTTATTCACCGACACGCAGCAAGTAAATTCACCCAATGTAATCAAGCCTTAAGTTATAATGTATAATTATATAGGTACCTAATAGGTAATTGAAGATTATAAGATATAATATTTAATTTAATTTAAATTATTTTCTTTTAAATCATCTTTTGAAAATATTGACATATTTGTATAAATAATCAAATAACCAAAACATTTTTACTTAAATTATAAATAAGCAAGAATATATTATATGTATATAATATATTTATGTCCAAATTTCATGTAATTAATAAATGATTTTTGTATATTTATAATGATACAGAAGTTTTTCTATCGCATACTAATAACTTCAACTCACAAAACTACTATATTATAATTTCAGAAAATACTTACCTATGTATCATTTGTTTATTATTTAAACATACTAAGTCGCCACTCACCTTTTTACAAACATAATTGTGTACCTACATTTTTAAATACGAGGATTAGGATTATTTTTTAGTAGGAGTAGGTAAACTAATACTTGATTAATCATCAACAAGTCCATTATTAAAAAATACCTTTGCATCTAATCAGTTTCATATATTCATCCGTAATCATTCATTACCCAATTATTAAACATTGGTATATTTAAATTGAAAAATTTATGTTGCCTAGTCTACAATAATTAAATACACTACCAAAGCGAAACATATTTTCAATAGGCGATATGTATGTTACCTGGTTATTACTATCTTAAAAAATGCACTGTATCAAGGCATACTTTGTTGTTATATTAATATTGACTGGTAAAGGGGACTAAATGAAGTTTCCACTACTTTTTAGGAGAGCAAAAACATATATGTTCTGCTTTGTTGTTATGTTATTAATGCATTAGATGTGAGGTTAATATATTTTTCCATTCAATATTCAAAACTAAGTTACCTTGATAGCCATATGCTAATATTATTGAAATTGTAGGTATGTGTATTTTTAATAATGAATATTGAATTAATTGAAAACTTAATATATTTTTGGCCTATAGCCCTGATATATTTTTACCTGCAGGGCTTGTACCCTAGCTAGATTAAATCTTCATCAAAATAATATTTCTATTTAAAAAAAATACTATTAGTTCATAAAATTACCTATGATAATATAATTATAATTTTTAAAAATATATTTTTAAGTTTATTTGATTCTTTTTTAAATTTGAGGTACAAAAATTTATTAGTGACAAATATTCAGAAACATTTATAATTTTTAAATGATTAAGTTAATATTTATAAAAACGATAATTATCTCATAATAATATGCAATATTAATAATACTTAACCCCATTTTTTATTTTATGAAAATTAATTATTCAATTAATAATGCCATTAACACATTTTTTCGTTTTGACCACCTATAAAAATTATTTGACTATTACTATTATAAGCAATAATAAGAGTTATACATATAAAAAAACAATATAAACGTATCATTATTATAGTTATGACTGCAGTAGGTACTGTACTGTAAGTAATAATATTCATAAATCATAAAATATTTTATAACATAATATTATAATAACATACTTATATATACATTAGGTACCAGTGATGCCGAAGTTGGATCACGGACTTACGGCCAGACTACTTTTTTTAAAAAATGTAACCTCGAGGCTTCATGACAACATATGTTAAAAATGATAATGTTAAAATATTTCTTGAAAATAGTTTCCTATCAATATTTCTAGGAGCCATAGGCTATTTGAGTTAAATTCGATAATGTATACTTATATTTTTGTCAATGGAACTAGAAATATTCAATTAATTACCAAAGAATTTCCTAGGAACATTTTATATTTTAGTTATTTTTGAATATTTTTTGTTTAGAATAAAGCTCGTTCTAAATTAAATTGAAACAATCTTGTCTACCAATTCTTCCATCAATACTTGAAGATCACAATCAACAAGTCGCATTCAGCAGAAAACTGATTAAAGAATTGATTGAAATTACAAAATTTGAAATTTATCACAAACAATAAAAAATATTAACTGGCTGTGCTTGGGTAAGAATGTAGGATATTATTATATTGAAAAATGTGTGATTGTGTACTACTCTTTTTAGGTGAAATTTGATCCAATTAGCATTTTCAGGAGTGTAATTAACTAGTCGACCAAATTGTATTGTCAGTCGGCTAAATCGTGTTAAGGGCATTGTAAAAAGTTGATGACCTTTTTTTTGCCTATTTACGTTTTTAAGGAAGTATTTTAGAAAAATGAGAGTTGCAGTCAGCAAAATTTTAGAATTACCTGACTATATTTTTAAAACTTCAGCGTAACTTGTTCCTTCTGTATTATATTATAAAATATATGATTAATGCTATAATATAAAAATATTCTAAACAATCGGAAAGTTTCAACTATAATAAAATTATATTAGTAATTTTTACATGTTTAATTCTCCTCATGTATCTGTGTATTACACAGTTTAGTTTTATTTAATGTTTTTTCTGGAAACTGCAACAAAATTCCATCTTCTTCATTATAAATTGGGGAAATTTCTTTCAATAATTTTGGCAAAATATTTGTGTTTAAAATATTATGAAATTTTACTGATTTTCTATATTCTTGTTTTTTATTCCATTCTAGAGCTTTAACAATGTCAGTATTCCACTGTCTTTTCATTACACTTAACTTATTTAATGCTACTTTTAATTTTTCATTAACTATTTTTGTTTCAGTCATTTTATTATTTGATGGCATTTTAAGTGTTATATTTATTTTATTTGTGTAAATATCATCTTTAAAAGGAGTCCGTCCAATTTGGGATATTATAGTGTCTGTAAAAACTTTGAATCGTAAATGATCAGGTCTTGTTTCATTAACCAATTCATTAGGTACATTTAATCTTAATATATTAATACCTTTATTTGTAAAATAATCGACCATATAATTTATTGTAGTTACTTCATATCTATACTTGTTATTTACATAAATATTTCCTGAATCGTTTTCAAATGGGTCATGAATATCATTATGCACCTTTGTTTCATTTATAAGATTATTAAAATCAACATTGTGTTCGCTATAAGTATCTAAGCTTTTATACTCATTAATATTAGAATTAGTTTCAGTATTATTTTCTAAATAATAACAACTTAAAAGTTTACTGCTTCCATTTATAATAGTTGAACAAGAAGTATCTAAAGAAAATATTGGAATATTTGGATTATATGATAGTAAAAGTATATCATTTGGATAACCAATATCTCTATCAAATATAAATTCAATCTCTTCAATAGACAAAGGATGTATATCAAGAATATAACCTTGATTACGACAAGAGAAGGAAGAAAGTGATTCTTTAATTAATACTAATAAGTTTTGATTCTCAAATTGACCTTTGTTTCTATATATATTGTGTTCATATGTATCATTCAAATTTTCCATTGTGAATTTGATACTATTAATTTCTTTATCCATATCAAACAATTCTTTCTTATATTTTACATATAATTCATAGGTATTTTCTTGAAAATAATCACCATGTTCAGAATTAGTAATTTTAGAACTAGTTTCTGATGATTCTTTAAATATTTCATTTTCCGACATATATGGTTTATTATATAGTTCAAAAGCTCGATTATTATAATTGATCATTTCATCCATAGTTTGTTCATTAAAAGAATAATTATCAGTCTTATATTTTTCATTAACATGATCTTTTTGTTCAGATTCTCCTTCATATTGACGATCAAACGTTGCTAATAAGTTTAAAATATTCAAACGTTTTTCATAAAGATTGTTCATTTTTAAAAGTAATTCATTTTGATCATTTTTAAGCAATTTAAAATAATTATTTATTAAATTAGGAATATTAACCAGTTGCACTTGATAATACTGAGCTAAACGTGCTGCAATATTAGAAGCTACATGTGCTGGTTGCCCAGAAACTATAATTTTTAAACAGTATAAATTATTTGCTTCAATGAATTCACTTGTTAATTCTTTTATATTAGATATTATTGGTGTTCGTTGTGTTTGATAATCTGGTACAATAATATCTAACATGGGATCTATGATTAGATCGCTACATATTAAATCCCATGTAAAGCTGTTAAATTTATATTGATTTATAATATATTGATCTTCTTTTGAAACCAAAAGTGAATTACAAAATTCATCACATACCAATTTTATAATATTGTTAAAACTATATGATTCTTGTTCAATCGCTAGTATATAGTTATCCTTAATATGATTATCAAATTTTGAAACAATGAACACCAACTTGGCTAATTCGTTTATATGAAATACAGGCATTGTTCGATTAACCATCGAAACATACATTTCTTTAGGGTTATTCCAAGCATTAATAAAAATATAACGAAAAGCATTTTCTTCATGACCATAAATAATACCAGTACCAATTATATAAGTCTTAAAAATATCTTTGATTTTTGAAGAATTCGATTTTAATATTAATTTTTCAAATTCAAATATCATTTGATATTTAGTCATTGGTAATCGCTCTAAAATGCTTTTTTGTGTAATACCAATATGTGACTCTTCATCCTCACTATTAGTTAGATGATTGCTAGTTTCTTTAACCCAAGTCATTACAGTTGATATCAATATAAACTTTCTAATAATTCCATTTTTTTGGGATCTTATAATTTCCTCATCACTATATTTAATTAATTCATTATATAAATAATTAAAAGATATTTTAGCTTGTTGTAATTCAATTTCCGAATCATTTGTAATATCAAATATGATAGTACTATATTGCATTAACTTAGATAAAATTTCAATTTGTTCTATGATTTCACAATTTTTCAAATGATTCTGAGTGTTATTCAATGGTTCACTAAACAGAGTTGTCGTTATTTTAAAACTAAGTTCATTTTTATTTTTTTTTAGTTTTAATGTTGGTCGTTGAAGTGGCATCAAATGAGGTTTGAAAAACATTTCATATTGTTTATAATTATTCCTTAAATAACATATTTTTTTTGAATTTGACTGTTGTTCTAAAAATTCTTTATATTGTTTTTTTGTGAGAAGTCCAATACTACTTAAAATATTAATATTTTCAATTAATATTGTCTCATATTGGGTATTATTAGTTATTTTATGTAATTTAGTAGTACTATTACTATTTTTAATCTTATTCACTTGTGTAGTATCAAGAATATTGGTTGAGTCATTTATCTTATTAATATTTGGAGTTTTTTTAAAGTATTCTATAATATATTTGCCATTAAATGTATCACCATTATTAATAAAAACATTATACTTTGAAAAATATTTTCCGCGCTCATTCTGTCGTTTGGCATAAGTTTGAGCATTGCTATATTCAAAAATTGTTGAATATTGAAAAATTGATTCATCAGTTAAGGAGTTCAGTGGATTCATACTTTATAAATATACTCGTATATACAAAAAATTCAAATTGAACATTGCTATTAATTAATAAATAATAGTACAATAAACTGATGATAACTAAAAATAAAATATTAATTTTCCATAGTAACAGTCTTAGGCTGGTACAAATTAAAACTTTACAAGGTTCCAAAAATATGGTTTATTAATTAATTTATAAATCGATAAATACATTTATATATTATTTTAGATATTTATTACCAGTTTTTTTTTAATTCTTATATACAGCTAGGGTGTCCCACAATTATTAAGTTTTATTTTTTTGTAATAATTATTAGAACTCTGAGCTACAATTCTTATATTTTAGAATTTTATTTTTTATTTACAACTAAACTTAAAAAAATTTATATTTTTTTATAATCCAAGATGGCCATTTTATAAATTAATTTTAAAAACAAATGCTGGTTAGAAATTTTTATTAATATTAAGTCGTTGACTTTTCTATAGTTATTTGAAGTTTACTAAATAAATTAAATTTTTCCAAGAAAAAATATCATTCTTCATAATTTTATCAATTGAATCATATTATCAATTTAAGTATTTATCATTTTGTAATGTTGATTAGCAATATATATATTTGAATTTTAACAAACTTTAATAATTACTTAAAAATTAATGGTGAAACCTAATTATAGTTTAAAACACCATTTTTTTTTTTTTTTTTTTTTTTAATGTATTTATAAAATTGTTATCTTGGATTAATAAAAATATATATATATAAATAAAATATAAGAATTGTAGCTCTGAGTTCTAGTAATTATTAAAAAAAAAAAAACTTAAAAATATACAACAGAACAAAAGTTATTGCAATTGTCAAGTCTTCGTGAGACATTCTATATATATTTATATATATTTTATAATTACTTTGAATATTATAAAAAGTATCTTTGGCGACTTTTCATTATATAAGTAGCTTTAAGTAACTAATCTTTTAAAAAGTCACTTTCTAGGAGGCTTAATAGCATTGTCAGTAATTTTTTATTGACAAAAATTGAGATTAAACCATTGCCAATTTCAATTATTCTTTTAAACGATAATATTTTTATTCCCAATTTTGAAATACAAAAAATTCTATCAAAGTTCAACGGGTTCGATCAATATCCTTTTTTTCTTCTTGTTATGCCAATGCGAATATAATTTTTTTTTTGAGCTTATCTATCTAAAAATTACTTTGTCCCTGCCCAACCATAGTTCGGCAAATGAAAATTGGGCACAGATGCGAATATCCCTAGCAGCACATTTCTGTCAGGGTATCTAAAAGTATATACAAAAGTGAGCTTCCCAGCTGATAATCTACACTAACCACGCTGTGTGAATTAGTTTGAGAATTCTCGTTTATAAAAAAAAATATTAACAACAAATTTGCATCTTTTCGTTTTTCCGATTATATAGAAATTTCTGAGGACATTTAATAAATTTTTATTACACTCATTGCATTTCATTAATTTTATATTTTTTATTAGGTATATGAGAAAAATATAAAATAGATACTAATAAGTCTAAGATAACCACAAAATTACATTTTTGAATGGATGTAAGGGAAAATTGCTGATTATCTTGGATCAATTCTGAATGTCAAAAATCGATAGTGTATAGGCAGTAGGCACCTTAAGAATTATTTAAACCATAAAACTTTATGTTGCATTGCAATTGATATTTGCTTTTGGTAAGAACATGGCTATACCTATAAACTAAATTATAGTTATACTCTCGTCTTTAAAATTGTATTTAATTTAAACAAATTAATGTTTACAATTATGTATTTACAAATATTTAGAAATTTAGGAATTATATTAACCATTAATTATACAAATAATAGCATTCAAAATGAACATTTTATAAGTATATTTTCACAAAATACTTATTAGACTTAAACATCAATACCATCATCTTCACTATTATTTTCAATTTGTTTGTCCCAATCTTTTATTTTAGTTCCACCCATAAAATCATCCCGTAGAACATCCCAACCAACATCATTATTTTCCTAAAACAAAAGTTTTACACTCATTATTTATTTATTTATTTAAATTAATAAAAATATATATAGTTACCTTTCTATGATCAATGGAATCTATAAAAGTCTTTTTATCTAAAGATTCTAATACTTTATCCTGCTTTAAAATAGATGGTCCTACATTTTTCAATTTTTTCTCTACAGTCCTTTGTTGTTGTTTAACTAAATTAAATAATTGTACAACACCTCTATAAAAATTTGATACAAACATATTACCTATAAAAATTAACTAATTTTAGTATTTATCTAATAAAATCAACTTACTTTGTAGCAATTTTAGATAAATTTTTTTCTTTAACTCTATCACTAACGGAAGGTTTCAGTCTTCCCATTAATACTTGTTCTCGTATCTAAAAAATAAAATTATTTAAAACGACACTATACAGGACATAGCATTAGTTGAATTTTGGATATGATGATCTATCTATTGTAAAAAATTATGTGAATAATGTTTTGTTGCAATTATTTATTTCGATAAATTTAAAGTTTATTATAAGTATATAAATAATATGTGAACGTAACACAAATTCATAATTTTTTATACACATAATTAATACATTCCATGCGATTCAGACAATAAAAAATGCAAAGCGTCTTCATATACAATCAATGATACCCACAGAGGTAGATAATAACTTTTTATTTCATTGATGGTACTTATATTACATGTAATTTAATTTATTTTATGAATAATTTCTTTATAATTCTGTGTTTTACTAACAATATAGGTAATTATTAAAATAAAAAAGGTGGCAAATATTTGGAAACAACTTCTTTCGCCGGGTTGGATACTAAAGGTTAATATATTTAATTTGATAGCAATATTAATTAATTTTAAGAGAAACTTAATAGAAAATAAAAAATAATAGGTAATCCTGACAATTGTATTTGTTATTTCGTATATATTGCTTCTTATAAAAATTATTTCATCAATTAATTATGAATAGAACCAATTTGCTACCAAAAAAGCTCATTAGTTCAAAACACCTATTCGATTTCCAATTAAAAAGTTGCTTACCGAAAAAAAATTAAATAAACATCACTGTAAAAACAATAGATTTCCTTGCTTAACTTAAAATCTAAATAAGTACCTAATTTAAAAATTATTATACAATTTTTTTTTTTTTTTTTACAAATTTTAAGAAATCATAAATATTTGTAAATGAATTAACCAGCCGAGAAGTGGCAGTCTATTTTTTCTACTATTTCATACTGTACGTACACTTTTTTTAATTTTAAGGAACCTTAATCTTATATTTATAATTATTTCTAGCTTTTCCTATTCCCTCTATGTTCCTTTTCACCAAAATCTATATATTTTGTTTTATCACTACTAATCCTTAGTTTTTTACTTTCAAGAGCTTCCCTCAGCCCTTCAAGTCTACCATTCACTTTTTCAAGACTATCTCGACTATCAGCACTATATAATCTGCAAACAGCATGCACCATGATATATTACCCTGTCTGTACTTAGTTATTTCATTCATTAACAAACACTGGTACACTTCCACTCTGACCTTAAAATCCTTAGATTCTCCACACAAACTTCTCACTTTTGTACGCACCCTGTTCATATATATCTTCAGTATTCACATAAACCTTTGGTAATATTTTCTTCATTATTGCCCACTTTAAGATCTCCCTGGAAACCCTATCATAAACCTTCTCTACATCAATAAATACCATACACAATTTTCTTTTCCTTTTTCTGTACATATCTACATTCTGCTTACATTAAAAAAGGTGCTCCATTATTGACTTTCTGGGCATAAACCCAAACTGATTTCTAGTAAACTTTTTACCCTTTTATCTAATATTTTTTCCGAAATCTTCATACTCTGGCTCATAAGTTTTATCCCTCTATATTTCCACATTCCTGTACACCTCCTTTACACTTAAATATTGGTACCACACAACTCTTCCTCCACACTTCTGTAATTTTTCCTTTAACTAGTACATTATTAAAGAACTTTGTCAGCCATTCTATACCTAGCCTGTACATTTTTTCCCCCTTCTTTTGTTTCTAACTTCTCATACAACTAATCATATTTCCCTAATTTAACTTCAATTTTTAAACTTTTGTACCCTACCCAATCTGATATCCCTCTCTCTGGTTCATTCTGAGATTTTGAGTATTTATTTAACTGTATTTTTTTCTTTGATATTATCTCCTTCACTTCTACATCCCACCGCTTTGTTTTCTTATCCTCTGGTATACTACCTTTACTCTCGCCAATGACTTCCTTAGCAACACTGTTATTTTTTCCCAAAATTGTTTTATATTCTAGTGGCCAGCTTAAATTTCAAGAAATCTGGGACAATAAAATCCATTTTTTAATAGTAAACAATTTTTTTGGGGGGAAGAGTCCA
The DNA here is from genome assembly GCA_025469235.1 of Pemphigus obesinymphae. Classification (NCBI taxonomy): domain Eukaryota; kingdom Metazoa; phylum Arthropoda; class Insecta; order Hemiptera; family Aphididae; genus Pemphigus; species Pemphigus obesinymphae. The sequence goes on from JAIPRL010000906.1 coordinate 103,062, forward strand.
TTTTTTTATAAACTTACACAAGTCCTATAAACCTTCTTGAATAATAAGGATTTTTATTAAAAGTACAAATTAACAAACACATTAGACATTTAAGGGGTTCTGTATAGATGATTTTTAAGAGATTTTAATAAAAATAAAAATCTAATAATTTAAAAATAGTTCTGTATTAGTACCCCTTTTAATTGTTGTGTAATCTCAATATTTGTTAGGAAAACCGTTTTACAAGAAAAATGTGTTCTCAGACTGTAGTTGTAATTAAGAAACCAAATTTTTACACAATATTGTAGACAAAATTATCTGTGTTCTGCCCTCATCCATTTTAACTGATAGGTTCTCCTATATATAAATTAGAATCCCCTAAAAAATAGATTTTAAAAGATTAATAACTTATTAAGACTAATATTTTAAACAAATAATAGAACGTAGATACCTAATTTTGTCTACAATATTGTGTGAAAATTGGGTTTCTTATTTATGACTATAGCCCAAGAATATATTTTCCTAGCAAAACCGTTTTTATAGTAAAATAACTCATTTTATAGTGAAGTTCTTTTAAAAAAAGATATATATATATATATATGCATTTATACTATATACAAACTTGCAAATGACTGACAAAAAACCAATAGCCTGAGGTAGGTATGTACTTGATAATAAACGAACCCCAGTTATATAATGCTCTTCTCTCTTGAGTTCACAATTGCTAATTCATACGTTGATGCAAAGTCAAGTATTCTTTCTCCAAATACATACCCTCCACGCACTCTATAATAATCTATTATATCACAGACTATATATTCATTCATATCCCCACCGTAAATATCATAGCTATTGTGTAGATCTGCACATATAACTGATAAAACGGTTACTGCAGTTGCTGTCAAGCTAGTCTTCGTCATCTCGTACCTTAAGCTATCTCCACACCTAAGTAATTTTTTTTCTGTGAACATCTGAGATAGAAAAACTCACCTAATTATTTTTAGAACTCCTTATACTTTTTTGACAAGTTTTACGCAGGCTGTCAACCTGACACAACCTCAATTAGTCTAATTCTACAGTAGGCATGAGGTAACCGTGGAGGTATTCTGACCCTTTCCACAGGATAAATCAAAAATAAAAGTATGAAAAGGTATATTAATTATTTATATAATGCAGGTAGTAAATCCCTAATAAAGATAAAGCAGGGTCCGGATGGAAAAAAATTATTAGTTTATCAATATAGATCTAAACATATGATACCTAAGCTGTGTCTAAAAACTCGAACACCGAAAATATAATGCGTTACCAGACACTATGCGTGCAGATGAACACTTTATCTCAGTGCCTAGTAACTGAGTAAATTGTGTATTCATGATTATTATTAATAGTATTATCACTCAATTACTACTACCGTCTATCACCATTCTATGCTATGCTATTACATATAACATATATAACATGAAGATAATTATACAATAACGAAACAATCAAATATAACCAAAGGTCTGCAAGTTTTTTTCTCTGCTAAAATGAATGTTAAATAAAAAAGAATATGATATTACTTAAATATTCTTTACCCTACTTATTAGAGCACCAAAAGAAAGTGCAAAAATTTGATTGGTCTTGTAAAGTAAAAATTCCAAAAATACTATATATAAATCATATGAAACATATAAAAATTAAATTAGATGGTGGATAACTATATATACCGCGTGTTCCTCGACACACTAGATGATCAATCAGATAAGCATTGAGCGACTCGATATATTTCAATGTTCCTCGTCAAATTTTACTTATCAATTGCATCTCAATTTCAAACGATAGAAATTGTATCACATCATTTTATTGTGTTATCAATATTTAGTCATACATTAATTTATTATTATTATTATTAATTTTAAGTTTTAGCCGTGTGCACTAAGTGCACATTTCGTCATGAAAATGTATAAATGAAACAATATATATATCGAGGAACACACAAATATTGTAACTAGAGAAATTAATAATAACTATGTTATTGATGAGACCGCAGTCGATGAGTTTAGACGAGTGCAGAGCAATGACGATTAATCAAATCAACATTTATTGATAATAATAATTGTTAGGGAACTCATTGTATCCCTGGTGTCTGGGTCGCTAGACACAGTGTAGTACCTGCAATAAACATATAAATACTATTTTATATTGTTTATGAATATTGGGTAGAAAAATTGTATCGATGTCAAAAGTTCGGCTATGGTAAATCCATAGGGTCTGAACTACATTGTACATTATAGTAGTTCCTTGTAGTTGTAGATCAATTATCTAAGACGATAAAATAGGAAAGTTGTTTGAGAACTAAACTAGAAAAATGCAATTAGGTATACCATCATTAACTAATATCTATATTATTTTGAAATTAAAAACACATTATACATACACGGATTCGATTTGGTATTTTTGGTTCTAAATTTTCTAAATCTGGTTTTTCATCTTTAATATCATCAATATTTACTGTCACCTCAACTTTTTGACCACCTTTGTCTACTATTTCAAACGAATCAACTACATCTTCTGTTTCTTGTTTTATTTTATTAATATCCGTAGCTGAAATTAATTTTGCCTTGGACAATGTTAATGGTTTTCCTTTCCGTTTTTTTGTTTTCAATATTTTGTTCATTGCATCAGCCCATGCAGGATTTGACATCTTAAGATCTGTGTCTTCCTTAAATGGCGGTATTGGTGTATCATTGATATTATTCATAATGATAATTGCAAAACAAAGTTTTAGCACGAAATAGATTAAATTTTAGTACAAAAAAGATTTCTTAAATAATTATTTAAGTAAAAAAATAAACACGTGAAAACTAGGTTTCTATGTTATCCAATAACTTTTATTATCTAAAAAGGTAAATTCTATGGTAATCACGGTTTAATAAATGGTAATTCCACAGAATAAGATAGATAAGATCTCAGTCCGTGACGTAGTATGTTCCACTAGCAATTTTTGATAAGAGATCCCAGGGGTACCCAAACATGAATGTAGGACATATTTTCCCCCTTTAGGTAACGTGCCAACTAATGCCTCAATTCCGGTGGATTGCGGAGCCACAGATTACGCACTATGGTTATCAATTATCAAATAAATAATACGTGATAACAGAGTATAAATAATATTATAATAAATACATTAACA
>JAIPRL010000907.1:0-66250 GCA_025469235.1 Pemphigus obesinymphae
CATTTAATGTTTATTTAAATAATTTAGTTAAAGATATTTAAACTATTGTTATTATATTATTTTGTTATTTTTTGTTATTATCGATCAACTTGTTTGACGACTGTAAATATATTTGTATTGGGCGCTTGCCCGTTTAAATTAAATAAATAAATAAATAAATAAATAAATAAATAAATAAATAAATATCCTATCTCTAAATATAATATCCTATTTTCAACATAATATTTTTAGCAAATTATCATCAACTTGATTTCTTTTTAAAAAATCTATATACATATCTAATTTTATTTTTTATATGTATCCAAATAGTATCTAAATCTATCCTTTGAAATTTTATATATAAAAAACTGAATCAATATAATAATATAAATTAAAACCAATCAAGTTCTCCCGTTACTTAACTTCTATTAATTTCCGTTATAAAACGTTATTCTGTTTAAATAATGTATCTCAATCTAGATCAATCAAATTTTCAAACTTTTGTATAAAGTAAAACAAATAATGATGAATAAAAATAAATTTAATATACCTATTAAACAAATATGTACTCAGAGAATTCATCAAAAGATTATTTAAAACAACAAGTTTCAACCGTAATTCATCATAGGGTATTTTTTACAATATCTTTTAACTTTAATTATATTTGAAACAGTCCACCTCTCGTGATTGATGAGTGGCCGTTCGTAAAGATGTAGAAGTCGTTTAGTTAAACAAGTTCTTTATTATTTATTATACAATCAAAATATATATACAGGTTTTGTTATCAAATAGTATGTACAGTGTTGGCTTGGACTTGGCGGGTCAAGATACAATAATAATATCCTACTAAGCCCCACGTCCGAGAGGGACGCTCCCTAAAGTCTTACTTGTGTAAGTAGACTGCCCTGCCTATGTATCCCGGGAGGGTCCTCCTTCGTCGGTGGTGGGTGGAAACACTCGGTAGGATTGACCGATCAGGTTCCCGGGGAATCCGGGGTCCTTGTCGGCTGTCGATCCGGTGGCTGCTGGCTCGGTCCCCGGAGTGGAGTGGTTGTTCCGGATCGCCGGCGTTTGTCGTTGGCTCTTCGACTGGCTGGACCGCTAGCTCGCTGGAAGGTTAGGTTAGGTTAGGCTAACAGAAGAGGAGAGAGGCGGTGTAACGTGATGGTTGTTGGAGAGGAGGTGACGGGGGTACTCGTATAAGTATCCTTCACAAGAGAGGAGCTGACGTCACTCGTATAAGTCGTGGCCAGAGGAAGGTAGGTAGGTAGAGAAGTCGGGGCGTTGCCGGGTTGGCCCTGCTTGGCAATCTTTCTCCAGCAAGCCGGTCTGATGGCGTTTGCTAGCCTTGGGCGGTCCTAATATTAGTGATTATCAATATAGAAGTGTATATAAAGATAATAAGATTAGGAATGGGGTATCGAGTGGTTTGCGTTTGCGTTTGCGTGGGGGACGACCGTAGGGTCTTATCTATTCCAGGCTAAGCCTATGCTAGTGGGATGAGTTAAGGGAGTGAGTTGCGAATTTAGCTAGTGGTTGTATGAGTTTAAAGAGGGGAGGAGATCCACTCTATTGGACGGAGCTTGGGGTGAGCCGTTGGGGGGGGGGTAGATAGGGGTTTTGAGACCTAGGTTCCTGATATGGTTGAATGTGGAGTGAGAGTTTCTGTAGAAAAGTGCTGAAGATTGTTTATGAATAGTATCTTTAATGCTGGCGAGTTCTGCGGTGGAAATAGCGTATTGGTTCCTAACATATTTTGGAAGTCCGAGAATGGTTCTGATGCCTATGTTTTGGACAGCCTCTATTTTCTTCCATTGAGTTTTACTGATGAGGGGGGCCCAAGACGCTCCGGCATAGGTAAGAATAGGAACGATGTACATTTTGAATATGTTAATGCGGGTTCTAGTGGGAATAGCGCTATTTCGGTTTAGGAGTGAGTATAGCATACCACGGGTCCTAACGGCCTTTTTGATAGTATTGCTAATGTGGAGAGAGAAGTTAAGAGTGCAACCTAGGGTAACACCCAGGTATTTTACATGGGTGGCCCAGGAAAGAGAGATTCCGTTTAGAGAGAGTAGGGGAAATTTGTTGTGCCATGAGTGGCTGAACATGACTGCTACTGTTTTGCTGGAATTTATGGATAATCGCCATTTGCTGAACCAGTTAGAAGCGAGGTGGATTTGCTTCTGGAGTCGGAACATTGCCATATGAGGTTTTGTGTTGCTGGTTAGAAACATGGTGTCATCCGCGAAGAGGGATACTTGGACCTGGCGAAGCGTGGGAATATCGTTTGTGTAGATAAGGTAGAGAGTGGGTGCAAGGCAGGAGCCCTGTGGAACACCAGCCAGAATGAGGTGAGGGGAGGATTTAGCGCCGTCGATGTTAGCAGAGAAAGTGGGGTTTTGGAGAAAGGATTGGGTAATTTTTATGATGCTTGGAGAGATGTTCATTTGGATCATTTTATAAAGCAGGCCTTCATGCCAAACTCGATCGAAAGCTTTTTCAATATCTAAGAAGTATCGAGTGGTATCCGATCGGCCAGTATATCTTCAGTATATTCCCAGGTTCCGTATATATATATATATATAGTTTGGTGCATTTCGCATTCTCCAAATTTAGTAGGTATTTTGGTGTTGTGTTTTTGTCTGATCGTCTCGGCAGTTAAATCCATTGATCGACGTGTACTCCGGAATTTGTCTTTGTTTCTGTTTACCGCATTACCCCTTCGGAACCTTTCCCGTGAATCGATAAAGTTGTCGATTTAGGTCTACTTCTGTCGTCCACGCCATCTCTAATTGATATATGTATGATTCTTTGCGGGTTTCGGCTTCTGCCGATTTTACCGATAGATCGCGCCACCGTTCTCGCCTTGTTAATTAATGTCTGATTACGTTTTCTTGTTATAGGTTATATGTTATAGGTTATATGTTTCTTGTTAACATATTGATATATGTTCCTACTATCATCTTTTCCTGTTTATAGTAATCGGCCTATCGTTTCAGATTAGTACGATGTTAAACCGCTGTAAAAATGGTACATGCACACTTACCTTATGGGTATATAAAACCGGGCTTATTACATATTTATATATAATCCATATATCTATTATATATCGCTAACCTGGTGACGTCATACAGTTAAACTCAGTTGTTACTCATACTGAAATTCTATAATACATATTAATTTTGTTTATATTTATAAATATTGTTATATTTTACAATATATATTAATTTTTATATTAAGTTAATAATAAATTTCTAAAGACTAATAATACCTATTCAATAATTGTGGTTTATAAATTAATAAATTTATTTATTTTACAGCGATGCCTGTATCTAATAGTAAGTAATACTGGTATAAATAATTGAAAATTAAGCTTAATCATATTTCAAAATACTAACTAAGCTAGATTAAAATACGTTTGACATTTTTTAAATTAAACTCAGTGCAGTCATACAATAATTTTCAGTTTTATATGAATTATCGTCAGAATTTATGAAATACATTGAAATAATAATGTTCTATAAAACCATGGCTATTGCTTATAAATTATAACAAATCAATTTAAATCTACTCAATTTCTAATGTAAAAATGTCACAATAACCTATATAGTATGTACTGTGTTTATATTATGTTATTTTACTTGTTTCTTTATTTATTTATTTATTACTGAACTCTAAATAAATAATTTATTAAAATCAATTTATTTTTATTTCCCTATAACTCCGAAATAAATGGTGTTGGAAACAGTATTATAATGAGATATATTTTGATTCAGCTAACATATATCTAATTATTGTGGGAGTTATTATATTCGGCACAAATGTTTTTATTAAATATATATTTTATGTACAATTTTTTTTTATTATGATTTTAGAAATTATATAATATTTAATTGAAAATTTGTTTTAAATTAATACATGATGGTTTTTTTATAAAATCATTTACATATTATTATCAACTCTTTAAACCTTTACTTACTAATCACATACATAATTTAACATTCCCTAGGTACAAAAATTACAGTTTTTCCATTTTTAAAACATCTAATATAATATCCTATTTTCAACATAATATTTTTAGTGAATAATCGTCAACTTAATTTCATTTTGAAAAATCTATATGCATACCTAGTTTTGTTTTTATATGTATCCAAATAGTAATTAAATCCAGCCTCGGAGGTGTTATATCTAAAAGACTGTATCAAACTAATAATATAAATTAAAATCAATGGTGTACTCCCTCTCCTTAACTTCTATTAATATCCGTTATAAAACGTAATTCTGTTTAAATAATGTATCACAAACTAGATTAAAATAAAACTTTTCAAATTTTCAATCGTTTGTATAAATTAAAACAAATACCTAATTCTGAATAAAAAAAAATACAATATACCTATTAAACCAATATGTGTTCAGAGAGTTCATAAAAAGATTATTAATAAACAGTTTTAACCGTAATTCATCATAGGGTAATTTTTATAATATCTTTTAACTTTAATTATATTTGTATATAATCCATATATATATTAAATATTGTTAACCTGTTGAAGTCCTAAATTTAAAATCAGTTGTTACTCATAATGAAATTCTATAATACATATTAATTTTGTTTATATTTATAAATATTGTTATATTTTACAATATATATATTAATTTTTATTTAAATTATTAATAAATTTCTTATGATTAATAATACCTATTCAATAATTATGGTTTATAAATTTATAAATTTATAAATTTATTTATTTTACAGTGACTCTTATCTGAGTGTAAGTAATATTGGTACTAATAATCGAAAAATAAACTTGATCATATTTCAGAATACTATCTCAGTTAGATTAAAAAAACTTTGAAATTTTTAAATTAAACTTAGTGCATTTATACAATAATGTTCAGTTTTATATGTTTCATCGTCAGAATTTATGCATTATATTAAAAGAATAATTTTCAATAAAACCATGGCTATTATTTATAAATTATAACAAGTCAAGTTTTAACTATTCAATTTCTAATGTAATATGTCACAATAACCTATATACTGTGATTTTATAATGTCATTTTACGTGATTTTTATTTATTTATTTATTTATTTATTACGGAACTCTAAATAAGTAATTTATCAAAATCAATTTATATGTATTTCCCTATAACTCCGAAATGAATGGTATTGGAAACAGTATTTCAATGAGATATATTTTGATTCAGTTAACATATATATAATTATTGTGGGAGTTATATTATATTATATTATATTCAGCACAAATATTTTTATTAAATATATATTTTATGTTAACATTTTTTTTTATTATGATTATAGAAATTATATAATATTTAATTGAAAATTTGTTTTAAATTAATACATGATGGTTTTTTTATAAAATCGGTTACATATTAATATCAACTCTTTAAACATTTCCTTACTAATCACTGATGTTATTTTATAATACCAGTTATAAATTATTAAAAGCGCTTTGTACATTTCCTTGCTAATCACATGCATATTTTAACATTCTCTAGGTCACCTTCTCTTTCTGAAAATCTCACCCAATTATTTCCAAAATCAATGGGTAGAATCAATAGAAGTCAATCCATCTATTTTATTAAACTTTGGAGTGTTATAAAAAAATAATTTTGTATTTATATATATTATATTAAATTTCGCTCAGAATCTATCTTCAAATGCAATGATTTATTTTGGGTTTTATAATTTAAAACTAACATATTGCATAATTATGATCTGTTAAAAAGTTTTTAAGTGGGATTGGTAATTTTGATTTTTTACGTACCCATGTACAAGACTTTCGGTATTTCATGTTAAATTTCTTTACGAATAGCTTCAGTATATTATATTTCAATTTTTTACGTCTTTAATATCTTGGATACCCCCGGAATATTGCCCAAAATACGCCACTGTATGCAACTGACTACCTATATATTATACTGTACACTGTAGTCTATATTGATCATCAGAGTGGTAAACACTAATGGTTAGCTGGATATCAAGTAATATACTTTGACGCTAATCCTTTATATTGCATTTTTGAACATTATCATATTATTTGTATCTTTGTGTACCTATTACAAAATATAGTTCTTAAATCTTAATACGTATTATATAAAAATATATTTCAATATTATGTTCAACAAATATCAAGATTTCGCAAAATTAAAAATGGAACTGGCATAGAATTACTTGTAAAATACTTTTAAAAAGTATTTAAATATATTTTAATCATTAAATTTTATTTTTTCTTAAAATTGCTTATACAGAACTCCTTTTCACTTATTACGGAAAAAAGATTACACGGTCGGTTAAACTAAGGTCACTCGTTAATAAAATTATTTTATACTGATGAGTTATAAATTTATAAAATATTCTTTATTTATCAATTTTTGGACAATCCATGAAGCAGTGCCCCTTTTATTTGCACAAATTACAGCCTGAATAAAAGTTCGATGTGAAGTAAATGTGTAAATGAAAAAAAAAATAATAATCACGATAACTGCGGCAACCTCCACACCACACGATTCGATGGAGTATTATTTAGTCAATTTATCATAATTTCTTCGTACAATTTTTATTTATATGAGGCGTACGTGATCATGCATTCGTGTAGCATATTCCGTGGTGTTAGCACGATTTAAGATATACGGGTTGTTCATCGGCCCATGTTAAATAGTAAACCAATGTGACTTATAAACTGAGAATCTAGATCAGCTGACAAAAAAAACCACTACTACCGCTCCTAGCAGTATTACGAGCTGTATTATCAATATAATCGTGATTATCGTGATATAATCAATGATTTTATACAAAATATTTATTATTATTATAGTACAACTATATTACTAATATCCCCTGCATTTGGCGACACTGTTTTATCATTTTTACCGCTAGGATCGCTGCAAGTGGCTTGTATGGAGTGTCAGTTTTTGGGTCACATTATCGGTATTCGATGAGTAACCAGTATATTATCTTAAATCGTGGGTGTTAGTAACCCGTATCAAAAGTATTCGGTGAGCCATTACACGCACCCGCATGCACATGTCAGATTGGTATCTATTTTATAACCACGAAAACATGTATATTTTTCACTCAAATGGACGATTCTAATTCCATTAGAAGTTTAGAACGTTGTAATGAGAATTTTGAATTTGAGAAAATTGAAATTTATTACTATGAGATATCAAAAAATACAGTAAAGGTAGACCTACTGTGTGAATCAGTTGATCGGACTTAACGCGTTCTCGGTGTCTTATAAAACTATTGTCCCCAGATGGAAATCTACAAATGTCCGAAAAAGAATACGAACTTGCCAGAGGGTATTATAATAGGTACCTACTCGGTACAGTTCTACGTAGTTCAAACGAACAGACATAAAATATTGATAAATACTTATTAATAATAAAAGTTGCAACAATAAGAAAATTTATGAAGATTTCGTTCACATATCACATATATCGGATAAACATTAAACTATCGTTATCTTATATAAAGATACTATAATTATAATGAATAATAATAAAAAATAATAATAATTATTATTATAATGGTTATTAGAAACCGTTATTATCGTAATGTAGGTACACTCTCCAAACCAAAGTACCTACACCTGACCTACACAGTTTAGTCATTTTCGACATTTAACACGAATAAAAACGAGTGACAAAATAATTTTTTCAACATTACATATTTCTTGCGAAATTCCATCCTAAATTAATGTGTCACACTTTTTTTCGATTTTCTGGCGTCATCAACACAATGGTCATTCACAATGGCGAAAAGGGTAAAAAAAAAAGGGTCAAAAATCGTGTCATATATTAATTCATATGAGATTTTCACAAGGATTTCGATGGTGTTATTGTTTTTTGTTTAATTTGAATTTTCGATCAGATATAATATTAAAAACCGTAAATTCCACTCTAATCAGAAAAAAAAAAAAAAGAAAAATTTACATATTATATGAGAGACCACACTTTTGTTAACACCTTGTATATAATCAATTGGTATTAGGTACATCCTATTATGGATTCTTCATTACCACTTAGGTTAGGTACTCATTATATATAGGTAATGCAATACGTTTGGGTGCAAATGATGTAAAGAACACGAGATGTACGTTAGACTACATCATCGTTTGATGGAAATCTATAATCTTTATAGGACCGTTAATTTAGTGGTGAAAACAAAATTTGAAATAACATATGTTAAATTGATAATAGATATTATTTATTTAATGATTTCGTTTATACTGCAAAAAAAAAACATTTTTGAGAGACGGTTAACCTCGTCGCGGTGTCTCCCGAGTAACGCAAATTATAGGCTCTTAAAATGTATAAGTAAAGGCCAAATATTGTATTTCGACTTGCATAAAGCTGATTTCTTGTATATATAGATATTTTGTAACTAAGAAAAAGTAGCTGTCGCGCGATAGTAATTTCACATAATAATTATTATTTCTGTGTGATAGACAGACCGTGATAGTCACTGGGTATTGTTTAAAAAATATTCTAAGATAAGTTGAAAATAGTTATTAAACAAAACGTATAATATTGAATAAACTAAATGGTTCTAAAATTAATACCAGAATTTTACGCGTATACTCGTATGCCCATAGTGAGATGAATCAATGCATTTTTGGCAAATTTAATTAAAATTTCTTACTCTATGCGGCCATATAAAGTAATTTTTACACTGAAGTTTAATCCAAAATATATAGGTACATAATACATAATATCTGTATTAGGAAACTGTTTTAATTTCTTTCTTTATGGTAAATTTAATCGAAATTTCATTCCCTACGGCTATATTATAAATTCGTCATTCTTACACTAATCCTAAATGACTTTATAGTAGCGAAACATTTATTTCATTCTTTTTTTATATTGTTATATCTAAATAATAATATCTAATACAATTTTTTTTTTTTTTTTTTTTTTTTTTTTTTATCAACCCAAATTAAAAAACCTGCAGGATTAAAATTACTTGACTGTATTTTAATCCTAAGTAATTTGAAGCAAATTTCAAAATTCAAGAATCATTATTTTTCGGAATTACGATGAAATAACAAACATTTATTTAGACGCAATGGTGTTTTAATGTCGTTTTCGACGGAACGCGGACGTTTCGGCGTAGAAACCATTTAAGCTCCATTTTAAATTCCTCCGTTGTCCATTTTCCTCCAAGAAATTTATTTATTTTAAATGAAAATAAAAAATGAATAATACAATTGATAATGACAATTGAAAAAAAAAATCAAGTAAAATTAAAAATGTTTTTTCATTATTTATCAATATTACATTTTTAAGTATATATATTAGATTTATGACGAATATGGTAATGGTTATCCGGACAAAATCGTGATAAAACTTATTACAATTTATTTTTAGTATTGAACGATAAGTGACCATTAAGAATCCCGGTATAGTGCATAAATATAGTAGGTACTCACTCAAATTGTGCCGGACTAAAAAGAAATTAAAATTATTATGTGTTGCATTTAACAGTAAATTCATTTTACCATTTTTCCCCCTAAAATAGATATTCAAAAGTAAGTACTTGACATAAATTGAAATTTTAAACGCTATTATTATTGTTTATTAACCAATATTTAAAAAAAAACTGTTTGGAAAATTAAATAATTGATACTAAGTAAAACAATAAAATACAGTAATAACGCAAAAATATACTTTACGCAGAAATGCCCTTCACTCCATTTTCGGTACATTTTCATTATTCGTTTATGATCGATTTTAAAAATTGAAAAATGACATCCTCAAAGTACCATCTTGGTCAAATTTGATAGGTACCGAAAAATAGGTACACATGGGTAATTCGGTCGAAAAGTTGTATTCAGAAAAAAAAATACAGAATACACAAACATCATTGTAAAATCGCTCGGCTCAGAATCGAAACGAACGCCCCGTAGTCTGTACAGTATATAAGAAAAAACGATAGTTGAGTTTACCATTTTTGAATGTCACGTGTATACCATTGTTGTAGTACATCATTACTGAATTTAAAATTTGCCCTTCCCTTCAATTCGTACGCATCGATTAATTTCCAACAATCTGAACAAATTTGCATTTATTACACTTTAAAAACGACCGTTTTAACGTTGAATAATACAATTTACAATCAATCCCGAGAAACGTTTATATTCTATACACCGATGATGTAAAATTGCCTATATTTAACGCCGTGATATACGTGTTATTTTAGTTTCAATTATAAAATAAAATTCGATAACGTATCTAATTCCAATCCGCTTGGCATCATCGTTATTTCAAACACAACATGTATACTGAATCACGTGAAAAAATTTGTGAAATTTAACAAATTCTTCTCACGGAAACTGTTTTTCATTATATTATATAATATTCTCATGTGATTGAAGGTCTTGCGTACAAGTATTATTATAATATCTGTACTTAAATATTCACTGTAAGTCATCATCTATACGTTTAAATCTAAATTTCGATTTTTTAAGTATATGAAAAAGTTCTCAATCAATTTTACATAATGGTTCGTGAGAACTATTTTTAATCGAGAACATAGAATATTTCAATAGTTAATAATCTGTAATCAATATGTTTTCGCATAAAAAATATCAACCGATATAGAAAGTCATTCAAGAAAACAGCAAGTCGATCGATCAATTATAGAGGACGAACTACGCACATATCCATATTTAAGTATACTAAACTACGTTTGTCGTTCAACGCGTTCGTAGAATCAAAATTCAAACAAAATATGAAAGACGAAATTATTCTCACTATAGATGTCACATGGAGACTTTTAACTATATAACTTATAATTAAATATTTTATTAATTTGAAAAAATAAAAAAAAACACAAATTTTTGATACATACTAAGTTTTGAAATATATAATATATACTAAAAAATAAGAAATCTACACTAAGGCACAGTTAGTGTTCACCTTTTATATAGGAATTCATTTTTAAGTGATTTTTTTAAAACCAAACCCAAAAGAAAGAAAGATCAGAAAACAAACAAGTACTTTAATCGATAAACATAATGTGAAAATATCGGCTGTTACAATACGACAACAAACCGCATGATTTACATACGTCTTGTACATTGCGTTTAATATGTTTAAACATCATTAAATATGTTTGATTTCCAATTTTTTTTTTTTTAATTCGATTAAAATTACGTATGCATAAACATGAACATCGAATGGTGCAATGGCATTTTAATAATAAAACATAATAATAATTTATTAGTTTAGTATAAAACTAATAATCCTATCGTAGTAATAACCATAATGGAACTTTATATAGATTATTATTTAACTTCGTAGAGATCCTGAAAATATAACAATTACATATATAGACCATTTTCGTTCTAACAAATTTCTGAAAGTTGGAAAAAGTTCTAAAATCTTTTGAAAACCGAATTTTGTAAAAATAAATACTATGCAGTGATTCGAATCGCTTCTTGAATTGCTTGATGAACATTTCCACAAATACTGAACATTTATCTAAATTTTACCAATTCTATTTTATTTCTAGGAAAAAGTGAAATTAAACACTGTGAACTACAAATCAATCCGTCTACTACAAAATCCATTGAGATTCAATTCATGTGTCTAGTAAACTGTTGCGTTTATAATTTTAAAATCTCCAATGTATCATCTATTTATTGTTCAAGAGTAAAGATCGAAGAGATGTATATTATTATTATTATTATTATGGCTCGGAAGTTTTTGCAATTTTTGGGCTATTTAGATTTATTGCTAAGTAAGCTAAAAATTAATTTCAAGACGCAATGAAAAAATATCAAAAGTTTATAGTGCATATTTTTGCGTATTTAGTAATTTTTTTAGTTTTAAGATCATATTTGATAATTAACGATAAAATAATTAAAAATTCGTAAATTAAAAAATATATTCATTTGAGAATTATCATTACTTATACATAATATTATATCATGTTTTTGAGTTCTTCAAATACCTAGTTGATATTATATAAAACCAATGTTTTTAATATTTATATTTAGGAACTCGTATTTATTATATAGAATAACATTTAATAATGTGTTGGTATTGACTATTGTTATTCCATGACGGTTGTTCCGATCGTATGTGGTACATCAAATTCATAAAAATAACCTGATAATATTAACTCTGGGCTTTACTGCATATAGTTTTATAAAATATTTGTATTTGTGTAAATATAGTTATGTAAAAAAAAAAAATATATAAGTGTTTAATTATAAAGCATATATTTGCTCTTTTAAGAGCATAAATGCATCATATTGAGAACTTTTTAAAAGCATTAAGTTCCGAGCTCTAATTATTATTATATTTATCTACAAAATACGCCTTAATTTATATATAATTGACTCCCATTAAAAATAAAACTTAAATATGACATAAGTTGTATAACTATCAATAGGGAATTACGAATTGTCTTACGAAATAACGTTTATTGATATTAATAATATAATATAATAATAATCATTTTCACTGGAACTTACAAAAAATATTTAGTAAAATATATAAAAATCATGCCTTAAACAGTAATATTATGTTAAAATTATTTTCATAAAAATTTATGTTCAACAGATTTAAAATAAAAATATTTGCATTAATAATTAATGTGTTGTAATGATATAAAATAATAAAACAAATAAATACCTACATATACATAATTTATAAGTAATTTTGAGCTCCCGGAAGTTTTTTAATTTTTTTTTTTTAATTTTATGTTGAAGTAAAAGTTGTATTCTATCTTAAGAATATAATTTTTTTGTTTATATAATTTTTTTTACAAGTTAATAGTTTTATAAGGTTTTGTAATTTTAGAATTTTGTAATTTATCCATTTTTAATATACTTTATAATACCTATACAATATATGTAAGTACTATAATTATTTTATATGATTTTTAAAGTCTTGTTCACTTTAATCACTCACATTTAATTAAAAAGAAAAATTAACTTTTTATTATCATATTTCATATATTTAAATATAGTATTTTACATATCCCCACATGCCTATAAACGAAAAATATCACTCTTGTTTAAAGGTTAATATTTTATTATGGCAACAGAGATTACTGATGCGACCAAAAAAATAAGATTAATAACTTTTATGATTTTTTGTTCAAATTCCTGCATAGTCTGTTACCTTATATGCAGCACTAATAGTCAAAAAATTATATTTCTGGCTTGTGATGAACGAGTTCTAAATCAAATTTTTCATACTATCTGATTATCATTTTAAAACGAGCGGTTTGACCTATAAACAACATTTATATGTTAAGTTTATATGTTACTGATTAAGAAAATGTGATAAATCTTAAAAAGAAAATGAAATATTGCAAATTAAATTTTAAAACACTCTCCTGATCAATTTTAAAATAAGAACACTTTCATTTTTAACCATTGATATTTAAATAGAATTCGATTATATTTTAAATTAAGAGGACACATGCGATTTTTAAGAGGTTCTGTATAGGCTTATTTTAAGAAATTTTAAGAAAAATAAAAATTCATTAATTTCAAAATATTCAAGTAAATTTTAAAATAAGCCTATGCTAATACTTCTTTTTATTGTTGTGTGATTAAGATATTTGTTGACAAACATGTCTTACAAAGAAATGTGTTCTCAGACTATAGTTGTAATTAAGTAACCTTTATACAATATTATAAACAAAATTATCTGTTTTCTACGGTCTTCTTTTTTCGATATCATAAATATAATTGATGTTATACCATCTGTAAGAATCCCCCAAAAATGGTTTTTGCTAAATTAATAACCTTTTCAATATTTTGTATTTTTTTAAAATAACGACAAATCTTTGTGAAGTTTTGTGTCAAAATTTGATTTCTTAACTACAGAACAATTTTTTCTCAAAAACCGTTTTTACGGTAAAGTACCGCATGTTTGGCGTCCTCTTAATTTCCTAAAGAAATTCTAAGCAACTATAATACAAACAAACCAAACATACACATAAGTAATAGTTATATTTTTCATTAAAAAAAAAAAAATAATAATAATAATAATGTTAAATTTAAATTTTACTATACATTTACCAACAGCAATAAAATAGAAAAAATAAACCTAATTTCAATAAAGTTACGAGCATACATATTATTATATTGATTTACGTTCGTTTTGAATATAATATTAAAACAAAACAAACAAAATTATATCAGTTCTTTTCACAACGTTATTTTAAGTAAATATACATAATATAATATAATAATAATAATAATAATAATATAATACTTATCGAATATAGGTAATATAAATAATATGGTTTTGAAATCGCATAATTTCACGATTTATTAAATTTATTAATTTACACTATAACCGATTTTGTAATTTTGCACAATATATTTACCGTCTATATACATATAAAAATAACATTTATTTATGTATTTATTTTTTTGTTTAAGTATAAAACTACTCAAATATGTTGCGTATACCGTATATATGAATCGAATAAGGAATCTATTAATAATGATAATAATACTAATATTAAACTATTTAAAAGTACAAGAAAAAAATGAATAAATAAAAAAAATTTCAAGACATAAGACTCCTTACATTTTTTTTGTTTTGTTTTGTGAATAGGCTTTTTAAAAAAAATCGTCTCCATTTTGTCGATATATTTTGTGTATCCGTTTATTAGAGATTGCCATTATATAATATGAGAGCTATATCGTGTTAAATAATTTATCTCATTATTATGGCTCCCGTGACGGAATAACATGCTGTATGCCAGCAACTGAGTTCTGTGCATGGTGCCTACTACGTCACTCGGTCCACTTATCATAATTATTATTGTTATCTACTATTTATTTTGATTAAATACGTTCAACCACGAACTAAGATAGTATGGACTGAAAATGACAAGGCGCGATTAAATTTTGTTACGGTGAAATTAGTAAGTGAGGGAATCTAAGCGATAATCAATAATGCGATCCTAGCGAACATATGCAATACCACCAGAACTTATATGAAAATTAAAATCTTAATCTATTTCGTCGTTGTTAAATTGAATATAATTTTACATACAAAAATGTGTATTATTAATTATTACGATTAATATAAAAATTGATAAGGATAGATAATATTAATTTCTTAATTATCTATGGTCCGCGTGCATGCGTGAAGAGGACGTGGATTCTTTGCGATGTGCAGACCATGAATTAAGATAGTACTATCTTGGTTCGTGGTTCGACTCTGTAAGCATTAAACTTATTTATATAATATCACTATATTGAAAATATCGCAGATAAGACCGAGTGACGTCAGAATTTCTTGGCATAATAATTGATAGATTGTATTTCATTCCATGACAACTCGTATACCATTCTCAAATTCGGTCATGTTGCTGGCATACCATGTTAATTCGTCATGGTGCCTCCTAAATACTGTATCATTATTATTATTATTGTCGGTCCTTGGCGGCGCTGTCGGACTCGTCGACGAGACTCTCCAGGTCCACGTAGCTACCCTCGAACTCGGGGTTCTCCAGGAGCGCGCCCAACTCTTGTTTCAGCTCGGCGAAGGTGGGCCGCTTGGACGGGTCGGCGGCCCAACACTTGGTGATCACCCGGAACAGTTCGGACCGACAGTGCGCCGGCTTGTCCAACCGGTAGCCCTCCCGCACGCGTCTCATCACCTCGCGAGCGCCCATCGTGCAGTAAGGGGTCGAACCTGTAAGTAAAACAAACGATTAAATAAGCATCGCGAGAATTGTTTTTTTTTTAAATGTATTTTTTTTCTTTAGAACCCTAGTCTTAACGAGAGTACTGAAAACGGCGAGCTCGGACGGTTATACTCAGCTATACTCTAAAACATGACAAAATAACATAGTACAGCAACATGAACGAATTTTAAAACGGTACGAGTTGTCATGGAATGAAATATAATTGATCAATTATGCCAAGAAATTCTGATGTCACTGGGTCTTATCTGCAGTCTTTTCAATATAGTAATATCACAGAATATACAGAAGGGAATCTTGATAAAAAATTACATGGGTTCTTATGGCCACCCGAAAAAAGGTCAGCCATACTATGAATTCATCAGTGGTACCAGAAATATAATGCCTATTTCCTTATTTTTAAAAAATTCTGGTCACACTATCTCATAAATATAATGAGTTTTCAAATAATGATAATAATTTCTAGCTATATTTACATTAGAAATGCTAATATCCGTAGACATTATATATATGTCTATGTTTATACCACAATCCATGCTTCATTATCAGTATGACCAAATACTATAGAATAATGGGAATTTCATTCACTGTTAATTTAGAGAATTTATAAATTATCCAATATGTCTGCCAGATTTCCTTCTGTATATTTTGTGGTAATATATAAATAAGTTTAATGTTTACAGAGTTGAACACATTTAATAAAAATAAATAGTAGATCACAATAATAATTATGATAAGTGGACCGAGTGACATGGCACCATGCGCAGAACTTAGTTGTTGGCATACCATGTTATTTCGTCATGCTCTAGAGTATCCACGGCAATAAATTCCATCAGATACGGACTCGAGGGAATAGGAAAAAAATCGACTCCGAGAAGAGGTGCATTTTGTTGAGTTTGATCAGATCCTCGAGCACGGACTAAGGTGGTAAGACGAGAATGGTGAAAAGCAATATGAGCAAGAAGAGACAACGTATATCGACACCAAGAGAGATGGCAGAAAGTACGCGTTTGCCGGTTAAGCCATTTAAAGGCCAAATACTAAACAGAAAAAGAAGATATTGTCAAATTACGGGTGTAGTAGATGATAACAACATATAACCATTTAAAAGTAAAATAAGATCTTAGACGGCACATCAAAATGAAAAATGATCTTAAATTATTTCCAGATGATGGTTCAAGGGAAATGATTATACCGTCAAAAAACGTTAATGAAGAATCTTCGATAAAATATTTTCAAAACATTTTACGAATATTATAAATGAACTGTAAAAATGAATTTAAAACATTACTTTGAAAATATTTTCTAAACGTGAATTTCCCGAAACAAATTTTCTATAAAACAATTTAATATTTTACTTTCTGGAAATGTTTCAAGAACGTTTTGTCTCTCGTATATTTTTATTTTATTTTTTATGCTATACCTACGTATATAAATTAAGATAACCGAAAAAGAACTAAATAAAAATCGGTTAGTAATAAGCCCAAAATATAAATTACAGGTCCAGTAGAAGTTGGTTCATCGTTCATTCGGTCCTCGGATAGGATGTTGTATTTTAATTATTAAATTTGAAAAAACAGATGAATCATTGCATTTGAAAGACGATTCTGAGTGAAGTTCGGTATAATATTATTAAAAATAAAAAAATAAAACAAGTAACCACAATAACCTTATTATTATTTTATTGTTTTCCTTGCGTTTATAAAATATTTCCCTCACAAAAGATAAAATAAATTTATAAAAAAATTCGGGAAAAATCGAAAAACTAGATTTTAAAAGTAACAACTAGAACCAATTTGCTATCAAAAAATCTTTATACACAAAAATGTTGCATGAATCTTACTACCCGAAAAAATATATACAGATATAAATAAAGAATGTTCTTAAAACATATATATAATATTTATAATATACATATATAGAAAATATATCAATATTCTGGAATTTTGATCGGGAAAACCAATTTTAAAAACCAAAAATGTTATATGTTAAATGTTTTAAAACATTTTACATCATTTTATTAGCAAAATATTGTTGATAAATTTGGGAAATTTGTAATTATTTATATATATATGTGATAAAATAAGCAATTTATTAATATCTACGTATTTATAAGCTTGTTTAAAATAAACAGTTTTACTAATCATCATATTTCAAAATAAATAATGTTTGATATAAAGATGTATAGCTAATAGCATGTAGCTAGTAGGTACCTACTTATATACAAGTTGAACATGTCATTATAAAATCTGGTTTTATAACTGCAGTTAGTATCTGTATATATGAAAATATAAGAGTTTTTTAATTAAATATTATTGGACGCTTACAATTAATGTAAAACAATTTTATCCGGAGTTCTTCTATTATTTTTTTTAAGGGTGGATTTTTTACAAGTGGATTTTTTTTTTTGTGAATTTTAATATATTTGTGTGATATTATTTTCGATTATAAAAAGTATAAAAACAATATTTGACCGTTTTTCCCCACTGCCCATATATAAGTAAATGGGTGTATATTTCGAAACTGTTGCATGTAGCATACGTTACTTTTAGTGACGTGGCAAACTATAAAATATATTATTGAGTCGTAGTAAATATTTTTGAACCATTTTAAAATTGATACAAATTGCATATTTAACATAAAAACAATTAGGCACGTGCATCAAAAAGGTCTTTCGCCACGCCGCTGTGCTGTGTTATAATAAATTTTATTTATTTAAATGTTTAAATAAAGAAATTTGATTTATACAGACAATTGTACATGTTTCGGTTAACATTTCATGTATAATAACGTTTGTTCTGTCAATAACTACAATAACAATGCTCACCTAAAGTGACGATTTCCCACATTAGTACGCCGAAACTCCATACGTCAGTCTTGTAAGTGAATATACTATAGTGCAACGACTCTGGCGCCATCCAACGGATAGGCAACGCACCCTGCGAATGAAAATATCAATCGTATAATAAAATATAATCAATTTAAATAACATTTTTCATTTAAAGTTTCAGTTATAAAAATTGTACCTTGGTATGTCTCTGTTCGTAAATTTGGTTAGTGTCGCGGACGTTACGGGACATACCGAAATCGGCTATTTTGCAGAGTTTATTATGATCCACCAATATATTTCTCGCAGCCAAGTCCCTGTGCACGATCTATAGGTACAAAAATGATAATGAATCATTGTAACTATATTACATTATTATAAAAAAAAAACCTTTTTTCTTCTTAAAAATTATAATTTTTAGCTTATTAGCCTCATTCTCACTTCATCGAACCCTTCAATATTATTACGTGAATTTGTCGCTAATAATATTGTGCTACTTCTTTCAATTCGTAAATGATCTTATAAATCTTTTCTAATTTAACTTTGAAAGTACAATATAGAAAACAAGGCTTTTAAAATTCTAAATCCGATTCAATTTTAAGTTATGAGAATAATAAGAAATAAAAAGAATAAAGAATATAAAAATTAAAACATTTAAAGTTATGACTTTTAATTAAATTAGGTTCTAATTTCTTAGTCGTCGACGAGAAATAAAACATTTTAATTGGTTTCTTAAAATTAATATGTTTTGTAATTAATTTAATCAATAATACTATACAAAAAAAAAATGTCTCCAATAATGAATTTAGAAACCCTCAAAATTTCAAAGTTTAGAAATAGTACCTAACTCGGATATTTAATAGGTTATTGCAATATTATGATATATATTATAATACGAGCGTAGCAGATATTAGAATGTTAAAAGTAGATATGTGAGGTTACTATAGGTTAGGTTATAGAATTAACCGAATTATGAATGACCGTGTATATTTTGTAAAAAGGTAATTTAAATTGTTAAAGAGTGGCGTCTAAATAACTAGAAAAATGAGATAGAATGGGCTCGTATTACGGTTTAATCTCCATAATATTATATGTCAAAAAATAGGAGGAAAATTGAATAGTTAAAAAATATATAGGAGTTAAATATAGAAGGTAGGCAGGAGATAGGTGGGTCTAAGAAAAAGTGGCTTGAGGTTAATAAAAAGAGAATATGGAGACGTGTAAGGTAGATGAATGTATGGTCATGTGGAAGGCAAAAATAGGCGTAGCTCACCCCTTTTATATGTGCAGGGGCGAATTTTAGGGAGGCGATCGCCTACCCTTTGAAGATTTTTTCCTCATTGTTTAAGGAGTATAAAACTGATTGAGGAGGATTATTGCCGTTTACTCCGTAAGCATATCCCTATTCACCTCCCTTAAATTAACTTCAGGTTTGTGTGGGACAAAGGCGATGACGACGATATGAGTGCATGTCGGCCAATCGTCGATTTTCCCCCGTGTCCTTACACGATAATATTATGTTATGTCCGAAGAAATTATATTTCTTGTACACACCATTTGATGAAATATCTATTGAACTATTTATTACGTTTCACAGCATCGGTGATTACTATCACGACATTATAACACTAACCGAAATTTTAATCATATCGATATTATATTATAATCAAATATAGGATATAGGTTGGTCTAAATCTAATATAAGAATTAGGTACATATATATATATATATATAATCATAATGTAACGTAATTATATGTTTTAAAATCACGGTTGGTCGTACTTTTTTGGAGACTAGAAAATCCATTCCTCTCGCCACGCAATAGGCGAATACGGTCAAATCTCTAGACGTGAGTGAAGCTGTGGAATCGCTGAAATTGAAATAATGCGTTCGCGTCCGCCGGTCTCTGAGAAACGCCAACAGCTTGCCGTACATGACGTACTCCATGATCAGCAAATATGGTTCTGAAAACGATCACGAAACGGTAATAATATATTACAACAAGTCATATATACATATAGGTACAAATATATATATTATAAATATAATATACATTCTAATCTTAACCGGTAGAAAATGCGTACACACATATTATATCGTCATAAGTTGTGTTTTCAAACGTTCCGATTCTAATGTAGATCCTAAACGGTTTATGTTTTCCTGCGGAGAATGTTGGTGGTCGAAACGTAGATTCTGAATCACTATTAAGTTCTTCGCCATAACCATAGTCGTTCAAAACGCAGTACACCATCGATGATTTTGACCGGATAAAATGTTAAACTTCTAACGAAAAATTACTATAGGAATTGGGAATGTGTTTCGTCGGACTTTCGATTTCAGTAGTATTTCAAGTATTGAACTTTTCGAATTCAATTTTTGAAAATTGAGAAAACGATATGACAAACATTCAGAGCTATAATACCTAAAAATAGGCCCATTGCCGTTATATTATAAGAGTATCTTAAAATATATCAAAATATGATTTTCTGCTCGTTCATTTTAAAAATATTGGGTAAGATATTTCAAAAATACAAAATTTACAAAATATACAACATTTTATTTTAAAGACACAGATAAAATAAAAAAATATCTATGGATAAAGTACAGCTCTGGATGATGCACCTGTATGCGCACATATATAATATGTATATATGTGAAAATGCTAAGCTAATGAATAATCGTTAATAATCAAATGATTTTCAATAATGAAATAATCGTCAATAACTGAATAATCGCCAATATAACCAAATAATTATTTAAAATCGTATAATTGTTGAGAAAAAATTGTATATAAATAACTAATATAGTAGTTTTCACAAGCGTAACGAAACACTACCTTTTATAAGAGAAATGTCACGAGAATTTGTTATAAATTGGAAAATAAAAAATATGAAATAAACTAGTTATAGTTACTGACTATAGTGATTAGTAACTATATAAGTGATATATAATACTTATAACTGCCAAGAATGACCAAAAATTTTCATAAATAGGACAATTAAAAATCGAAACTTGAAATTTACACCAAATATTTACTATAACACTATGTATACGTATATCAACGTTTTTATATTAGCCATATAAATACTAATAGTTATAATCATGTTATATACATAAAAATTTTATAACGTTACTATTATTATGAATGAATGTTACCAATACCTATTAAGATTTAAATTAATGTTTCATGCATAATGCATGGAACAGGAACGGAACTTAGTTGAATTTTAACGAAATGAACGTGAACTATTACTAGTTGTTAATTTATTTATTATAAATGTTTTAATATTTAATTGTTCAGAAGTCTCTTAACCCATAAATAATATATAATATTTTTATTAGTTATAAATAATTATATAATAACATACAATTTCGGATTATTTTGATTATTACGATTATTTGATTAATCGAAAATTTTTTATTACTGCTTGTACGTTTATACGATTATTCGATTAATTGAAAATTTTCGATTATATGATTAATCAATGATAATCTAAATGCAACTCATAATCGATTATAGATTATGCAATTTCACAATCGCCCAGCCTTAGACGTGACCCATCGTTTAGAGTTACAATTTTGCAACAAATCACTTGGTATAAGTTATTTTTAGTTTTAGACATTATTTAATGAAAGTCTTAAATTTTTCACCTCACAGAGTACAATCCACTGGTTAGTAGATTATCAGTAAGATGGTTTCAGTAGGTCAAAATGATATCGGGTAAATACCCAAATGGCTAATGAAATTTTGAAAGCTAAGATGACCTGATTTTGAATCTGTAAATATCCAAAGATGATTCCTCAGCATTCGTCGTTGAATTTTCGAAATATGAGTATGTTCTATATTTATGATTAGTCAAAAATTTTCAAAACAAATAAATGTCGATTGATCATAACTCCGGGGTAAGAAGTCAAATTTGACGTTTCGTTTTACTTTACCGAGTTTCAGGTGTAATACAACGCCATACATAATATATGTACAATAAACGCATAATAGTGCAGAGGGAAAAGTGCGAGAGCTCATAAACACCAATTTGATTGACAATTCACGATTTCAATAACCTCTCAAACACCGACGTGCGACTGAAATCGCTTTGAGGAAATGCTCTGTACAGGAAACCTATCTGTATTTTTCACATTTTAGAATTGGAATTTTCCATCAAGAGAAAACGTAACTAGTTAAGCTATGCGTTAATGGTTTTCAGCAACCGTACGGTTATTTCTTGTTGAGTAACTCTGTAGAACCAGTGTAAACGCGCGCTCACCTTTCTCCGTGCAACAGCCCAGCAACGTGACCACGTTCGGATGGGACCCCAGATGCTGCATGATGCTCAGCTCTCTGATCAGATCCTCCCGTTCCCGGGACGCCGCGTCTTCCTTGACCATCTTGACGGCCACCAGTCTGGTGAGGCCCTCGTGCCCACTGATGTCGTCCGCCTCGGCCTTCCACACCTGCCCGAAGTTGCCCTGGCCCAGGATGGTCTGCAGGCGCAACTTGTCCCGCGGGAACTCCCACCGGCCGTTGGCGCCGGGCGGCGTCGGTTGCGCCGGAGCGCCAGCCGGCGCGGACGCTGCCGCCTTCTCCGCGTCCCAGACGATGTGCTGCGGCACCCGAGGAAGTTTCGTGGTGATCGGCGACGAGGTGATCGTGTTGAAGTCCAGCGGGCTACGGTTGTACTCGGACGAGTACTCTGAACTGTCGAACACCTTCTTCTTCTTGCGGCGGACGGCCAGCCGGAACGCGAACGCGATCACCAGCACCAGCGGGACGACCGCCAGGAACGTCAGCAAGTACGTGGACACGGCCAGCCCGTCCGGATACACCACGCCCACGTCGTGTTCGGTCGACGGCCTTCCGGTGTGGTTCCGGAGCGGCGGCGGCGACGGCGACAACGACGGCCTCCTCTGCCGAGCTTCGGTGGCGATCGTGTGATCCACGACTACCGCGGGCACGGCCGGAAGGCGTACCGTCGACGTTCTGTTGTGCTGCAAGTAGATGAAATCCTGCAAGTCGGTGGGCGGCAGGGATGACGAGGATGAGGACGACGACGAAGGATGGCCGTCGATCGGAAGGGACCGGCTGTCATCGTCGTCGTCAACGTCCACGGTCGTCGGATCGCCGTCCACCGGCATTTCGGTACCGTCGTCACCGACAGTCGACGATGGCGCCGCCGTTACTTCGGTAGAACTACTCGACGGCGCCACCGTTACTTTGGCAAAAGTCGACCGGATAACCGCTTCGGTGGTACCAATCGTCACGTTGCTGTTGTTGTTGTTGTTGTTGTTGTTGCTATTGTTCAACCGTCTTTGGTTGACCCGGGTAATCTCCAGATATTCCGGTAACGTTATATTTCTGTACCGATTCCGGAAATACTTTGGGTGTCCGGATGACGACGGGGTCGGCTGGTAATCGTCATCGGTGTCGTCGGTGATCTCGGTCACGGTTTCGTTTTTCTTTTGATTCGGCACTCCCTTGACCACGGACGACACGGACGTGACGACGGTCGACAGTATTCTCGTGGTTCTGGTCGCATCCGAATCCGCTGTCGGCCCCGGCATACACCGGGTCGTCAAGTCCCGCTGCGACCGCGTCTTACTACTATTGTTCCTCCGGATGAATCTCGGGAACGTACATTCGTCAGACGGAGTCGTGGCCGTCGACCGCCTGGGCCCGTTGGGATGCACCCCCCGATGATTGGACGGCGGTTGTTGCTGCTGCTGCTGCTGCTGCTGCATCGTCCTGATCCTGACTGCGGCGACAGGAGCCTGCGGCACGTCCACTCCGGCACCTGCGGCTCGAGCTCGGTCGTCATCGTGCGTCGTTTTCGTCGGCTTGATCAGCGTCCGCACCTCTGATTCGACGGCCGATGACCCGTCGACGACACCGACCGTGGACGACGACGGGACGTGCCTGATCTTCTTGCCGAAATCGTAGTACGGGTCGTCCTGCAGCGGCGACTGTACCGCCGGCACCGTCACCGTGCGCAGTGCCCGGGCCGTGCTTGATGACGGCACCTGCACCAACCGTCTTCGGGTCTTGATCCGGTCCGGCCGCTTATTAGACGTTGTCGTGTTTTGCAACACTTCAGACGCCTGCGCTTCCGGTTCGTCCCACGTCCTCTTCTGTTTGATTTTCTTCTTGACCCGCGACACCGATGATTCGGCCGCGTTTTCCGGCGACACTTCCTGCGTCGGACGATGATCCACCGCGGGCGGCGATTGCGCCAATGACGTCCTCCTCGTCAGGGTGCCGACCAACAACCTAGTGGCGTTTCGTTGACGGCGGTGGTGTTGGTGGTCGACCGCTGGTCGGATTTCATCGGCCGACATGCCACTACTATCCGGAACCACGATCATCAGCTGATCATCTAAAATCACAAATAGAACAAATTTAGTTTATAACATAACATAATATATTCCTGTCCACAAAAATATACCTATTTGTAATAATTATACGTGTAAAATGGAAATGGAGCCTCACCCTACGGTCACTATATACTCCTATTTTTTTCTTCCTTTCCGGTTGTTATCAACCGTAATATTGCCTTATCTTATCAATGCCATTATTACAACCAAAATATCATATTATGTGGTCTTATATCTAATATTAATAGTAGAGCCGCTATTACAACTTATTTTAACCTGCTAAGCTATCTACTAACATCGCAAACCCCTTTAGTGGTCACGTTTTTAAATTTAGTTACAACAACATACCGTTTTACCAAATGTCACTTCTTTAAACTGTAGTTGAAGGTTTTGATGTTTACTATTATATCAGCCATTATCCAGTTATAGAAACCCTTAGATAACTGAAAATAACCTTACTATATATAAACGTAATAAACAATTAATCAATTTTAGTATTAGCACTTAGCAGTAATCAAGTAGTTGCCAAATTAACCAATGAAAATGATTGTACTGTTTGAAGTCACACTGATGGGCGTATGCTAATGGTAACATTGTGATAATGGACTCGTCGTTAAAGTCTTCGCTAATTACTAATGCACAATTTCAGAAGATTTCTAAATGGTAACGGGCTTAAAACAAGATAATACTCCATCACCGCTACCATTTAATATATATAACATTCAAAAAAGTGATCGTAGTGCTTAAAGTAACAATCTTAGAGTTAGTATTGATGAAACCACGCGTACTAGGACTACACACGAAATCTGGTTAATGATAATAAGGAAACAGTAATACAAAATATAAAAACGCTCATACAAGAAGCGAAATCGGTTGACTTGAGAATAAATGAGTAAGACCAAGTGATGGAAATATTTTCAAGTGACGAAGAATACTTACTTATAGTCATCAAATAATATGTAGGTATTATATGTTGGAAAAAATCCAAAAAAGGCGAAAAGTTAGTTTATATTAATTTTTGTGTAAGTAATTGTTTTGTACTTGGGTTACCGTGATTTTCGATAGTATTACTTTGTGATTAATTCTGTACCCACTTGTATTATATGTTTGTTTTATATAGGTAGTGCGCGTGTGTGAACGCGTCGGTAACCATTAACGAGGTAACCGTTTAAAAGCGATTAACCGCCGAGGAACTCGCAAACTATTCGAACGATTCCAATCATGCACAGTCGGAGGCGCCGCGGACAGCCAAACGACTCGGACGAAATCATATTAGTCGGTCAACCGCCGAGATGATAGGTTAGGTGACGCCGTAACACCGCAGACCGGGTGCGACTCGCCATCCCCGCTCGACCGGTTCGTCGTGCGGTCCCCGAACACTTTCTCCCGCGCATTTTTTTTCTCTTCTCATTTCATTTTATCGCGCAATTATTGTCTCGTCATACGCGGATATAGAAAGTATAATATATATAATATAATATAAAACTTTACACCCACCGGTTGTTTTTTTTTTTTAAACCATTTTTCTATAAGAGTACGTTCATAATAGAATAAGAAGAAAAAAACATCACATACGACCGGTCGTATAATCTTCTTTTCCAGGTCAAAACTCCGTGAATGCACATCCAGCGCATAATAATATGCGCACTGTACGCTCAACGGCGAGAACGAAAAACCGGATTTCCACGATACGAGGAAACTCTATACGCGTTTTTATACGGAGTGATCGTCAAAAAATATATTCAAAATACAGATGTAGATATTGCGAAATGGTGCCGTCTATTTCCAATTTGGAAAAATAAGATAGAACAACAACGCGTATGAAAGTGTTATGGATTACATAACGCTAAATAAATAAACGCTCTTTTATAAAGAGGGGTTTTAGGGTCTGTGTACCTACTTTTGGAAAATCAAACGAAAATTTTTTGATTTTTTTATACGAAAACATAGTCAAAGACATAATATTTTAGTGAATTTGAACAGTCAGAAATTCGTTTTTTTTTTTTCTTGTATATGCCCAACAACACAATTGTTATACACTGAGTGTATGTGTGATTTTTTAGTAAGATAAGTGAAGTAATCAGAAGTTTCTAAAATTCAATATAATTATTTGGTGGATATTATTGTTAAAGTTTGATTTGGCGCTCCTTTTTTGATTATTTTGACTTTGAATTTTGTAATGTAAAATTCATGGATAGTATTATGATTTAAATTGAACTTTACAAAAATCATCAAACAATGTGTAAATAGACTTGATGAACATTGTTGGGAGTCATTGTTTAAATCTATTTAATTTTAAACTTTATAACGCCTATATTATACACACAACACAATATTACAATAGTTAATAAAGACAACAAAAACTTGCCAATATCATCCAACAATGTTATCATAGAATTATTGAGCATTGTAAAGGATACTTGTTAGTACCCCTTTTTAATTTATTTGAATACGAACTTAGAACTAAGATAAATTATATAAATTAATTAAAATCTTATAATAACCATCCAACATTGGTAAATGTAGAAAATAGACTTGTTGGACAACGTTAGACACTTGTTGAGGCGTTTTTAAGTTCAACGATGACCAACAAATCTATTTACATATTAATGGATAGTTTTTATAAGGTTTTAATTAAATTGTAATTCTATATAGCTATATACGCTAAGTTAATACAACAAAAATTCTAATTTAGATGGGTCAAAAAGGAGTTCCAATATACGTGTCCAATTAATAAATACGTATAACGTATATTGTTAAATAATATTTGAAAAGTTCTTGATAGTAATGTAATACTAACTTCAAATGATTAAAACAATACACTCAAATTTTAATTGCAGCAATTGAAAATTGTATTTTTTTTTTTTTTTAATTATTATTTGATTTATGGAATTGACAGAGTTGGTGACTACCGGATATCGATAACGGTTCACGACCCGGTCGCACACGAGTGAGAATATAGGTGTAACTATAATATTTGTTTCAACAGTGTTGCGGTTTTTGTTAAGATCGCGAATGAGACAGACGCGTGTTTAACGATTTGTAAATTACTGTTGTTATTTAAAGAATGACGTGCGATTAAAACTGTTACGCAGAGAAGTCAAAATCCGTCATCGTATAATAGACAGTAGTATTATGCAGTGAATACGTCACGTGCACGATAATTTCCCAAAACGTCGAGTTGGGAAAAATCCATTGGTAAAACGATATTTAAAAATCTAACGATTTGAATATATTGTGCCCGTTACCTCTGTTTATTCGTTTTTATAGGGATATTTTATGCATACCAATAATGTACGTCATCAGTAAATCACTCCTCGTACCCGTCTCTGAAAACTGCACGCACGAGTACGAGTATGATATTATATTATTATATCATATTCAAAAGTTGTGTAACAATGATTTGTCATTCTCATTGATTTTGTTACATTTTGAAAACGTTATTATACCTGTTTGTACTTAGTATGATTGTCGTGTATAATGTCAACTCCAAAATGGGACGTGAGATACCATAAAAGACAAACGGAATACCCGTAGGTATATTATATGCTTAGAAAGTTTGTTTTCGGTGGTCATACACTCATATACTCATATATTACACTAAACGTCATTATAATGTAATGTAACAGTAAACATAAAAGCATTTTGGTTACATGGGTAAATTGTTAGAGAAAACATCCATTATAAGCACCTAAACCACCTACTACTATAGTTCAGTGTTGTAGAGAATTCGAATACATCAGGAAAATAATATTTAAGAATCATTCGTACTTCTATCTAACTACTTTTGTGTTTAAAAATTATTTTGTGCTGTAGAAAAATAGAATTTTTTATTCGTAATATTGTTATGATATAAATCAGATCCATAGAAATGGGAATATAATGATGTAGATTAATAATAGGCAATTATTTTAGATCCTGAAACAAATATTAAACTATAAGAAATATAAAATATCGATGTTCGTTATTTATTATTGTTATTCGAAATTATGAACTCCATAAATTTTACATTTCTAATGATTATTATTTATTATAATCACGTAATATAATTTTTAACGAAATTAAAACGATTTTTCGATTAATTATAGAATTTTGAAAAGTTAGGTATTTGATTTTCTGATTTGTGAAATATGCAATTTTTTACTTTGAAAGTCTAAATATTATATTATGAATTTAATGTAAAATAAATCGTTAGGTACCTCATAAAATGTATTATATCTCTACATAATGTTTTAAAAATCTCAAAAAACTTTATGTACCTATTCTGAGCATTAGAATTTTAGAAAAATCTATTATTTTCCAATAACCGTAACTTATTACAAAATTTCTAAACATAAAAATTTAATACGGTCTTAATTATTAAATATAGATACTGTTTTAATTACATTTAAATAAATTAAAAATACCGACTATATCATATAGGATCATTTTTTTTTTTTAAAGTTCGTCCAATTACGGATGGTGGAAGTTTGTCCATCGCCCCTTCAGTTCTCCGGCAGGATAGTGCAGTATAATTATTTAAAAGTTTAAATTAAAGATAAATCATTACATTCGAAAGACGATTCAGTATAATATTATTTTTCGATTTATAATCGGGTCGTTTGCGTTTAAGAAAACTGATGTGCATATGAACTTTAATTCGTTCCACGACCTTTTGGGTCCCTAAATATAAGTTTAGACACCTTTTACTCCATTGGGTCCATCTGTCTGTCTGTAGATACTAATATATAGTTACGAAAGAACATATTGTTGATTTTGTTACTAGGGAGATTTATATATATATATATTTATTCATTTAGGTAGTTTTAGGTTTCTACACATAAGTATGGTAGGTAATTAAACAAATTGTTTATAGAATTATAATCTACTGTTTAAAATACTTTTGGAAACTGGGAATTTAGCACGCTTGCAAAGTAGAGTCAAAAACTCGAAAATTATATAACATAAGGTCATAATTTTTTTCAAAATTAGTTTTTTATGGGAGTTTGAGACAACAATGTAATGTAGACATTTCTAAAAAAATATCAAATATTCAAAAACATTATTCGTGTACAATTCTAGAGAACTTGCGGGAAGACGCATTACGCATATTTAACACGCCCCCCATATTTAATCATTTAAACTTTATACCATAGTCCATAGTTATTAAAACATTGTTTTTATAACCATGATAAATAATGCGATTTCAATTCAAAAATTGATTATAGAAGCGTTGTAATCGTAGTACTATACACGCCGACCCGAATATATAAAAATATCAGTGATTAATTTTGAAACGAATAGGCTAGACTGACTAGACGAAACAACTAGACGTAAATTGTCGTAGTTTATACATGTGCTTTCAACACTGTTTGCCTTATATATTTACTTTACTTGAATTATTTTTTAATACGTCACTATTGGATAGGTACCACTGATTGTCGTTCGACCGATTCGAAACGCTCTAGATTAAAACGACGTCCTTGGATACACCGTATCGAAAAATGTACCTATATAGTTGCACTATATAATATACATCTAATAGGAGCAATAAAAATGAATACATAAAATAATTAATAATATTTAATTTGCATAACGTGTTTTTGTGATTTAAAAAAAAAATTTAAAAGTCGTTACTGCCACTAGTTTAAATATTAATAAATCGCATTAATTAGATTGTCAAATATGGAGTCAAAATATTAAATACAAAAAAATAAAAAATAAATAACGATATTTTAATTACCTATATGATACAATATTAATTCAGGAATATCTATACCTAGGGGCCAGGTGTACGTATAAAGTCTATCCTAATGAATTATAATTATAGGACCTAACCTAATCTGAATTCTAATGCCCTAAAAATATTTAAAAAAATTAATGTAAAAATATGTCCACATTACAGGAATATAAGGCCTTAATAATTACCGATACAAAAAAATCTTCATTGTTTTTTTGGGTTACAAATATTTTTGATTTTTACAATGATTATACAAATCTGTATACCTATATTAAAAAACATATTATTGCTAATCGAAATGAATCAAATGTTTAATTTTTCGTTAACGTCAAAAAATATTCAAATAATATTTAAAATTTTGAGCAAAGCTAATGGTTTCACGATGATGTTTATTATTATTTTTATTTTTGTAAACAACTTTTTCTAATCGGTACATGTAATCCAATTTTCTAATAGAAAATTTAATCATAAAATTTAAGATAATTTTTGGATTTTCCCGATAATTTTCAAAAAACGTGTAAGGAAATATATATATACTATCGAAAATTACGTTAAAACACGATTCGGCAAAAATCGGTTTTTGTTATTTTTTCGTAATTCTTATATCTTGAAATGTATAGGTACATCAAATATGCAATTTAGTAGGTACTAGATATATTAACAGTGATGATATTTTAGGTTTTGAGGTTCTGAAGTCCTACAAGGAATAATTTTAGGTTTTTAGACATTACAATGTTAAACATACCTTACTCCAACTATATTAAATCACGAATATCAGTTGTAAACATTTTTTTTATAGTAATTTTAAAGTTTTTCGACAATATTTATAATATCGATTTAGGGTATTTTTTCGTAATTCCGAAATAAAAGGATCCATAGTCCTGATATTTACACAGAGTATTCATTTTAATATTATTTGTATGTTATAAATTTTTTTAAATAATATGTTTTGCAAATTTTTTTTCACAGTAATATTAGTTATCTAATAATTATATGTATATTACACCGAAGCTCCGCTAAAAATCGTTTCAGCGAACAAAATGATTTGTTATTACTTTCATATTTAATATATAATAAGTGCTTCCTACTTGATTGATTTTTTTTTTTTTTGTTATTAATATTGTTTTAAAAAATATATTTATTATTTTACTCGCAGAATTTGTAAAATATCTGAAAAATCCTTTAAAAATGTACCAAAAATGTAAAAAAAAAAAATGACAAAATAACATACAAATTATAATATAATTATCAACCAAATTGAAAACAAACACCAATAAATATTTGATGTTTTGGGATTTTTTAGTTTGGAATGATCTTTTTATTTGCTAATAATATCCATTAAGAATGCAGAAATATATATATACATTATTAAAGTCCATATTATTATGGTTATGATTTTTTTTTCAATGTTTTAACTAAGAAAATATATTTCAATAAGTAGCTAATTATTGTTTCGTAATATTGAATCAGTTTTTGGAATTTTATTTGTAATTTAAATAATTTTCCACGAACCATCGAAACAAAAATCACGAGTTTTTTCATTGACTTTTAATATTTGACATTCATTCATCAATTAGGTATATCCGATAACGCATGAAAACATAAACATAAAACACACGTGGATTATCACACCGTTATCGGAAATCATATAAATCGAAATGTTATTAGTGTTATTACATATTACATCTTTAACGACGTCGCAATAATATCTTATCCACACGATGCCAAGTGCAGCTGACGAATTTTTACATAATTTTAAGGTCATTTTTGCGTTATTTTTAAGATCATAAATGCATTTCTTTTCTTTTCTTTTTTTTTTTTGAGTTTATTTTTGTAAGTTTGATTATTACCAAATTAATATATATATTATGTATGTATATATAAGGCATCAAATGTACGCGTACCTATACAATATATTACATAGGTACCTACCTACCTACCTACTGTGCAACATAAATGTTATTTTTATCACGCGCGCGCACGCACGCTACTGCAGTCGTCGTTGACGATTTTGCAATAATACGTATATACGTTTTCACCTGTCGATTTATACGATAATAATAATATATAATCACCATTGAATAATAACAATAATAATTCGTCAGGTGAATTTGAGTGTTACGGCAGCCGTCTCACGTCTCGTACCTACTATATATATATATACTACTGCTGTGCGCGGGCAGTCATGAAAGTCTCCGTTAACAATCAATTTGTCCGATCGATACTGTGCTAATATTGTACACGATATTTTATATTATACTATAGCCGGGCATAGTCTATATATTATATATAATTAGTATATATTATATATATATATGTATACCATGCGGATAGAACGACCTTGTTTTTTTACGAATAATTTAATTCGATCGACTAAAAAGCCTATATGCACCGCCTGGTGTGATCAAATAGACGACCCGTCGTCGTCGTCGTCGTCGTCGTCGTCGGTATAATATTATATGGCTAGCAGCAAGGTTGGGCATTAACGAGTTAAAAGTTAAAATTAAGTTAAAAAGTTAAGTTTATTTTAATTAAGTTACTATTAACGCGTTACTTTTTTTTTCAGATTAATATTGAACTTAATAAATAGTTACTTTTTTAATAAAATTAACGTGTTGACGTCAAGTTAACTTTATACAAAAGTATCTAAATTAAGTTAAATTTGCCCGAAGAACAATTCAAATTTTTGAATGAGGATTTTACTTTTTGATACGCAATTTTAGTAGGTACCTACAATAGCATGCATAATATACGAAATCGTTAAGAATCGATGTACCACTCACGCACACGCCGTGACGTTGGCCGTTCACCAATATTGGGCCGAGCCTGGTCCTTTTTAACTACACGGAGGCTGGTATTTACGTCTATCCAGTATAGAAAACATATTGAAGTGATAGGTACTGCTTATTTTATACTACATTAGTGTGAATCAAACAATAATGTAGGTATCTTGGCACTTAGAAGTTATTTTCTGATTTCTTATTTATGCATGGGTTTTAAAATGACGTGTTGTATTTTTATTTTTACATGTATACACTTT
This sequence comes from Pemphigus obesinymphae, assembly GCA_025469235.1. Lineage (NCBI taxonomy): Eukaryota > Metazoa > Arthropoda > Insecta > Hemiptera > Aphididae > Pemphigus > Pemphigus obesinymphae. The sequence goes on from JAIPRL010000907.1 coordinate 33,641, forward strand.
TTCAAGCAGAAGAAGTCCCCAAAAGTTTTTTTGAGCGTAAAGAATAACCATCCTTTTTTACCTTTTTACGATATAATAGGTATATCGACTTTTTTTCCTAATTAGGAAATTTTAACTTTTAACTAAGTTAAGTTACTTTTTTTTTTCAAAGTTAATAAAATATATACGAGTAACTTTTAACTTAACTTAGTTTATATTATTTTCAATTAACTTACCTTAACGAGTTAAAAAAATATCGTTAACTTGCCCAGCCTTGGCTAGCAGTATATAATTCTGTCGATATTTCAAAATCGAGATTATTGCTCCAGTTTATCGAGGGTTTTTTTTTTTATCATTATTATAATAATATTATTATCACTGTGCAAACCAATTGGCGACTCGCGTTCGCGAGAAATTATAATGCCGCACTCGGCCGCACACAAAAAATACATTATTATAATATGCTTACAGGGTGACCGGGCAGGTCCACGAGGTATTAAGGTGGTTCGAGTCGGTAAAAAATATATCATTTTCAGACCTTTCACTGTGACAAAATTGCGTGACTTTGGCTGATCCAATTTTAATTCTGTAAAAAGCATAATATTTTTCGATATATTTTCAGGTTTTAATCGAGGCGTTTTTCAAAATATGAATTTTCGATTTCGGTATAATTGAATAAAATTTCCATATTTTACAAATTGTTCACTTATGTATATCTAAAGCGGAAATTGATATTTCGAAAAACGCCTCGATTAAAACCTAGAAAAGATGTCAAAGAATCTTAAGCTTTATACAGAATTAAAATTGAACGAGCCAAAGTCTCACAATTTTGTCACAGCGAAAGCAAGTTTCTGTTCAAAAAGTGATTTAATATATTTACATTATTTTCACACTTGCAATTCATATTTAACCTAGATGGATATAGATACAAACCCAAGGAGTGTATTTATTAATTTATTATTAGCTTTATTAACTTAAATGACCTCTCTAACTGCATAAAATTCTGAATTTAAAATTTTAGCATGTACGATAAATTGCCTATATAATACTCCTTAGAAAATTACCGACTCGAACATCCTTAATAGTAGGTATAGATAGCTGACGAATTCAAGTGACGCTTGCGTGAGTCTGCGCCAAAATAATAACATATCGGAGGAAAGGACAATACCCTCGGCGAATACTTGAATTCGGCAAACCATTCCGATCGAAAACGTCAATTTCACCCGTGCAAATAGGTTATACTGTTGAGTGTTAAAAAGTTAGTTGGGTATTTACGTAATCATATATAGAAAAACTACAATGGGTATTAAAATTTATATTCTTCACGGAATAAAGTACAAATCAGAATAGACCGTTATAGTGTAGGTAATACAAGGCGTTTTAGGAATATAATGTGTCAAACCGAGATTCTACCCCTAAATAAAAATAAAAAAAATCATATTTAAACCTTCATCTCAAAACTTCATTTGAATTTTTAAAAATTTTAATTTTTTTTTTTTTAGGAAATCACTATTTTGCCTAATAAAAAATGATATCTACACTAAATATATAACATAAAATTATCAATCATTATTTGTGGTATATATATTTAGTTTCTCAATGGTGAATTTTAAATAATGCTATCACTATAATAATAATAATATTGTTAGCGTGATCAAAAAGTGAACATGAGTAATAAATATTATGTTTTTAAAGTCTTATAAACATAATAATAGTCTGCAAATGTTTTTCTTTTTATCTAGTTATTATATGTTTCTGAGTTTCTCGTCCTGTTGCCGACTTAATTTATAATGTATTATAAATAGCTATATCCTCTGGAATGAACCTAATCAAAAAAATTACACCCGATCTCATAAGGTCGTCCAAAAAAGTAGTTCTGACGTTTTGAAAAAGTAGTTCAGTGTACTAGTGTAGTCATTCAATAAAAACTAATTTTTTTGAAGATTTATGTTATATTATGTGTTAACGCCCTGCGCCAGAATAAGTCGTATGATAAAATAAAACGTAGTAGTGCACTACTATCGAGATGTTTATATGGCACGATTCCTGACAAACAACGTTTAGGTAAAACTAAAAAAATTATGTTCATGCCACGTCTACACTGCAGAGCACCTTTTTCAAAATGTCTGATATATTTTAGACCGCCCGAGAGTGTCTGTTCTGTGTATATTCGTCAGCTATAAATATCTTGAAAATCCAAAATAAATATAGAACTGTATAATATAATGAACATAATATTTGAAAACTGAAAACAACTACCTACTATTTCTTTAACGTGCACTTTCGACAAAGAACATTACTCGTTGTTGTATTTATTTAAACTTTTAGTAATAGATATTTATTATAAATACATATTCGAGTAAAAACTATAAAATATAAAAAACATTTTATTGTATTGTAAGGCAAATTTTAATACGAATTTTACACCCCAATTTTACAGGCAATGACACAAGCATAGGTACTTGTCGAGTATTGGTGACAGAAAGTGATAAACTGTAACGAGGTCGTTGTAGGTACTATCATTTACGTGTTATTTTACCATAGTCCCCGTTACAAATGACCCCCCCACCCCCGGCCATCTTTAAATTGATGTTTTCTATCGCGCCAATACGTTTCGTTACAATTCTTATCACATACACCTAGGTATAGTCACTCTATGGTGTATTGCATAATGTTATATTGTACAGTGTGACCCTGAACGAGAATTTACTACTTTAAAATATATTCTCGAAATATATCCTGTATATTATATGATAATATAAGTAAATATATAGCCGAGAAATCGTATCATTTATTTATATATCATGTATACCTATCGATATCGGCACGGTATTATATTTGATACGATCGCTGTTCAATAGTAATATCAGATCGATAAATTATATAGATTGCATTATATTAAAGTACTTTTATTTTTTGTACGTGTTATAATATTATAATGTATACATAATACCGGTGGCCAGTGGGATTATATTATTATTATTATTATTATTATTATTATTATTATTATTATTATTATTATATGTGCAATTGTGCACCCAAAATATATATATTACAATAATATTATATGCACTACATAGTACATATATTATAAAATAATAACATAATAATAATATGCTTTACATTAATGGGAACCTATAATATACTTTTTCTATAATATTTTAAATCGATTTTTTTTACCCGGCTTTGTATGTAGAATATAGTATATAGATTTTATACACGCGTATTTATTTAAATTTAAGTCGCTAAAAAATATAATATTGAAATTTAGCCACAAAATAATAATTATTGACAAATCGGAATGTGGACACTGTCGTACAGATTAAAATAAAATATATCGGACATTTTTAAAATGTATTGCTCAGTGTGTTATATGGTCTTGTAACGAATTTCAGATTTATGTTACCTACTCGTTATATTATTGTGACACTGCAGATTATCAGATATTTAAAGTAAATTTATTGATTGGAAATAACACAATAACTACACTATAACACTCTGGGGTGACTATATAGTATATTAAATTTCTAAACAAAGCATTTCAAAAGGCCAATATCAGTATAAAAATTATTAGTTATATTTTCATAGTATCAATTAATGTGATAAAAAAATGTACAGGTGAAAACCAGAAGATACCACTGAAATCATCACTTATCATCACTGAAATAAAAACATGGAATATACATGATTGACAAATTAAAAATGCGTACCACTAATTTACACAATACCATTTAATTTCCAAATCATGGAAAAAATAAATACAGAAAAACGAGTAAATTACATTGAAGTTCAGACGGAAAACAACCATATAGAGCAATGATTTCAAACCTTTTATGAGCATGACCCTAAAATTTTAAATTTAACTTTCGCGACCCCAGAGAAAAAAAGTAATTGCAAACATAATTTTTTAATTTATTAACACCAAATTAGCAAAACATGCTATTATTATTATATTTGTAAAACTAAACTTCAAAAACTCATCTTTATATGACAAAAAAACGATTAGCTATATTAAAAACTTAATTGAATCAATTAATACGCAGATTAAATAACGAATATGACGAAAAACAAATTGATAAACGACAAGTATTATGATTATTATAATAATTATATTATTATACTGAAATATTATTATTTATTAACATTTAATGCGTTAAAAATATGAACAGAAATAGAAATTATATAAATACTTACTATTTATAATATTTATAACGATTTTCTTACTAGGTTTTTTTCGTTATAGAAAAATATTGTTATTTGTTTTTGAAATATTCAAAATATTTTTTTGAAAAAAGTCTTATTGAAATAATAATATAGGTAATATATGCATTCGAAATCCACTATAAATTCCTCTGTGACCCGAGGTTTGGAACCATTGATTTAGAGTAATGATTAGGAATATAGTAATAAAATAATATTACACGAATTTCGTAAATAATTATTTAAAAAAAGAACATCAATATCAGGAAACAAAATGTTAACTTCCCTTAGCCACAAATTTTATTTACAATACGCGTTCCATATATTAAGTTCAGTGATTATCATAATATACGAGTATATAATAAAATATATTTATTATGTTATAATAAATATATTCTATGATATTATGTTGCACTGTTAAACTAAACAAAAAAAAAATAATCATCTTAGTGGTCAAATTTTTTTGGGACCTTTGAGGTATTTAATTTCACTATAACACTACACGATAGTTAGTATACACTTTGATGATATCTCTTTATAGTATTACTATCTATCTATGATGAGTTATTATTTACAAGTTATTGATTTTATATAATAAATAAAAACAATACATTTCGATACATACCTATTTTTGTTTTTTTTTATTACAATAAAATTCATTCCTCCGCCGATAACACTATATTAGTTATTATTTCCTTTTAAATACAGTGTTATCATATAATGTATAACACAAACGTATATCTGAAAATCATCGCAAAACTACACACAATTTTGAAAGGTCGTGAATTTATTAATTTTTTTGTGTGACCATATACAAGAACGCGTATAATTTCTAAATTTCAGTATTCTACTGAATATTTCTATTTCTAGTATTCTTTGATTATTTGCATCGTTAAATTTTCATCTATAATATATATATATATACTTGAAAAACTATTTATAACTATATAAAAAAAAAAAAAATAATCACATAAAATATGATATTTTAAAAAGAATAATAATATTTTGTAATACTACCTAGAAAAAATGTAGTGTCGTTTGTTTATTTATACTTTTTCCGTCAAAACAAATACCTATAAACTATATAATATATACGTGCACGTGCGTTGATAAAAAAAGTACTAAAATTATATTTTGAACACGACTACAGGTTTTAAAATTTTATCTAAAAAAAAAAAAAAAACAAAAGAGTTTTGACAAAAAACAACGATTTTTTTTACAAATATCTAAAAAAAAAAACACACTAGGTAACTTGCATAATATTATTATAGATACATAATATACATGGGTACTTATTATAATACCCTCTATTTTAATATTATGTAGAAACAATGACGAGCGACTGACGTTAAATATTATACATTAACAACCGCTGTCCACTGTTAACGATTTTTAAATGAAATATCGTAAAAAAATGTAATAATATACACTATAGCAGTATACCCGTTCGATGGAAATAATGTCTGCTTTTCGAATATCTCGCACAACTAAAAAATTTAAATAAATTCGTTTCACGTCGTCGTCACATATACGGCAGTTCTTATTATAATATAATCGAAAAACCAGAAGAACTACTAACTATATACCTATACCCTATCGGCACATTCTGTAAACACACCACTCTCTCTCTCGTTCATATATACACATATAAAATCTCGAATTATATAATTGTACACTGTACAGAGTCAACTATAAAGTTGTATGTCCGCTAAATTCACTTTTTTAGATAATACAATTTATAATAATTTTTAATATTAACTAGTCAAAATTGAAATGTCCCCTCATCATCTCCTATCTATCAAATCATTCAGACAATATGTGATAAATGATGAGTAAAATTGAGTACCTACTGTAGAAAAACCACATATTAAGATTATTACCAATATATTTTAAACAAATCCATGTGATAATAGGATGACACAGCTGATATCACGTGGATTAATTTAAAAAAATCATTTTTTTTCTTTCATAATATCCTTTTTTAAACACAGTCCATTTAATTTATAGATATAGATTTATAGATCTACAATATCTACTACTATCAAAAACATATTTTACGAATATTTATTTTTTCGAATTCGATCGTTTGTAAAAATAACTTTATATGATCACATCTATAACTCTGACTTCATGCAATATCAAGACTAAATTTCCGTTTGTAAAGAAAACTATGAAAAAAAAAAAAATAGACTTTAAAAAAGAAGAGGAGCTGGAAAACGGGAAAAATGTTAAAAATTCCCATCCTTTCGGTTTCCATTAATTATTAAAGTATTGTATTTTTATGCTTAAATAATAGTCATCTTATATATATATATATATACGGTGAAATAGGGTTATATAAGGGTATCCTGAAGTCATACGTGCGGTCAGAGTGCGATTAATAAGATAAGAGCCTATAATCTATACACTTATCTAGTTACCCGTGATTGTTTTAGTCCCCTATCAGCAACGTTCGTGTTATACTTTAGTTGTCCATTAACCACACTTGCCGTTATGTAACGTGTATATTTTCTTCGGATTCGTGTACGCCTTTACCTACGTGTATAGAAACGGTCAGAGCTACGAAAAAATCAGTGATATCGATATGTTTTTCCAACAGCTGTGCAACTCTTCTATTTCGAAAGTCTATACTGATATGTTTTCCGTTTAGAAACGAAAGGCTTATGGTTATTTAAAAAACATAATGTTTAGTGTGTCCATTTCACCGGAGATAAAGGGGATAGAAATCCAAAAGCGGGTACTGATAAAAAAAAAAATAAATAAATAAAAAAAAAAAATATAGCGAAATACTGAGAGATGGGACATTCTGGACCATCCTGTATAGTGCAATATTTACTATATTATATTAATATGTATCGTAAGTATATTTAGTCGACGCCGTATTATAATATTATATAGTAGTCGTCCTCGCCGCGCAGTATTGAATCGCGATGATTACGAAACCACGCGGCAACAGCTAAAACACAACTGGCTAATCGATTCTCATACGATACCCACAGGTGAGACGCACCATCACGTCGTATTATTATTATTATTATTATTATTATTACATTTGGTCGGACTGTTTCAGGTGAACGACCATCGTCGTCGTTGATGACCAGCCTAAGAGAAAGGATTCTAGGCTGCTGCTGTTGCAGGTTTGTCAACTATATTTCTACACACACATATATATATATATACTAGACGTATAGGTAGACGATAACATACCGATTACTAATATATGTGACATAGTATGTATAGTGAATACACCTGTAAGTATATCTGTGTTTTGGGAGAAATTTGTTGTTATTCAGCGTGTTTTTTTTTTTTTTTTTTGTATACGTACGTATATATTTTTCGTTTTTGTCAATAAAACAAAATAGTAAATAACTCGAGAGAAAAAAACAACATTAAAATTATTTTTAGAGTAATGATTTTCAGCGAGGAGGAGGAACGAATGTTTCAGAAAGGGAATTTTTTCCATATACGCATACAAAATGTGTTCAGAGTAGAGGCATAGTTAAAATGAAGAGAGACGTTACATAGGACTCGCGGCTAGTGTTCCTACTTCGGTCAACACCTAAAATGCGTTCCCTATACATTTTCTACAAAATACAAGCGCATGCTTATATACGCCTAAAATTAAGTCAAAATAATTTCCTTCATTGAAAATAATCGTTTATTTTCAAAATATAATGATAATATTATCGTTTTATCAAAAGTTATAACATGCACAATATACGAGTAGATCCAAGAAAAACTGCTAAATAATTTTTTATGAATATTTTACATTATTAATAATAAAAGTGAGATAACTATAGTCTGTAATCTGTATAGATATTACGAGAAATCGTTAGTATTTTTCAAGTTAATTCAAAATAAATGTAAAATAACCAAAGTTTTAAGATCATAGATAGATAATATCTCATTTTATAATAAAATAAAAACGATGTATACACTTGATAGATAGACCACCTAACTGCTCTTAAAAATACTTTAAAATTAACTTTAGACTTTTTTTTTAAACATTTTACTGATCTTTTATCTGCAAAATTCACAATATCTATAATTTTCCCTCTCTTCTACAATTGCCTCATTTAAAATGTATGAATATTGAACTTTAAGAAGTTTAAGAATTAAGACATTCATCAAAGTGTGTTTTAAGACTGAAAGAATTTAAAAGAATTTTAAGCCTGTTTAGTAGAGTTAGGTACGTAGAACATTGAAAATGATAGAATGATTACAAGCCCCTCGTTTTTGTCACTTTATGCCCGTGTTCAAGAGCTCGTTCTTATCGTTCAAAATCCTAAAAAAATATAGTAACGAATATACTCTTTGATATTATAATCCTTAGATTTTTAAATGAAAATACCTTTAGAATAGATCATCATAGATTCCGTTAAATACTTAAAAGAAGATGAAAACTTGAAAAATTTTAGAACCACAGTTTTGAAACGAAATCAAATTCATACGAAATGTTCCTAATGTACATTTTGTGGTAATAAATAATCCCTATTTTTTAACATCAACAAATTTTTAGTATATGCTTTTAATTCCAAAATTAAAATTATAAAAATCATTAACAATTATTTGTTTAGATTATCCGTGTTTATATATAGATATATATAGTCTCTACAATTCACCATTGAAATAATCATATTTTAATAATACTGGCACAAATGTTCGTATATTTCTAGGTAAACCAATTTTTTAAGGTCTTTTTTAAGATATTCCAAGCAAAACATCCACTTCAGTGTTATTATTACTCATTGCCTAATAAACCTTGAAAATTACCGACTAATATTATTATATTTTGTTTATAATACATCACGACTTCATTATTATCATGTTCTATTAAATAAATTAAATATTTGCTATTATATATACTTGTATACCTTATACGGAAATACAAAATTATCTTCAAACATAGTTTACCTATTGCATAACATTATAAAAAAGTAAAACAGATAAAAATTGATATTAATTACCAAAATGTGATCCAACAATTTGAGATAACAAATACTAACAAAAAGACTAACAAACAAAAATTTCAAAAATCAATTTACCTTTATAAAAGTTTTTTTTTATATTTAATCTCAAAAGGGTTTTGTCTAGGATAAAATATAGGTGCATATTTGGCCACTGAAAAACAAATAATAGAAATCGAAGATATTCCGATATGGGCTAATCCGCTGATAATTTGTCAGGATGCAAAAATCCATATATAGCAGTCAATTTTGTAATACTCGTACATAGTTTCAATGGCGTATGTCCATATATGGGATGATAAGGGTGATAGTGCAGATATCACTCCTCAAAACTCCTTTTTGTTGTGAGTAATAATTTTGTAAAAATATATATTACTATAAAAGTAAGAAACAATTTGGAATTGAAAATTGTACTGCCATTGTACTTAATACATAATATATATTAACGACGTATTATAAAGGTAGTGTTTATTATTTTATTTATTTTACATGTAAATGTGGCATTTAGATAATATAGGTTAGGTGAAAATAATGGTTGGTTGTAATTTGGAACTATAATATGATGTAATGTAATGCTGTATTGACCATATTCGTTGAAATTAGTGAAGCTATAAGTTAAATGATGAAGGACGTAATGTAACTATTTTTAGAATTTAATCTGCACGAGAGATGTGTATATTTGTTTTAAAACTATATTACTCATGCTCTTATCATTTTTTTGTGTTATTATAAAAGCCACAGAATAAAATTAATCAAAATGGACACTATCGGGAAGACACGATAAAATCATAAATAATATAGGAAAGGAAAGGATAATTCATTCATACGTTAAAATTAAATGGGGTCGCGAACTATTTTAAATAAGAGAGAAGTGACTATTAGAAGAATTATTTTTCTCGCACGATTTATATTTGTCTATGTAAATATAATGGACCCATATAGTCTCAAAAGTGTACCACTTAATATTTTCATATGGTATAATTATTGATGTTTTATAATTTCTTTATTATCTATGTATAAAATTTGCCAGTCATTTCGAGTCTTGTGACGATATTCAGATTTTCGTTATATATTGACACTGCTTGTCGAAAATTGTGTAATTTTATAGTTCAAATTAGAATTTTTATCACGAACGACATCACCACTTTTCATGTAACGCAAATCTGAAAATCGTCGAATGACTATGTAAGGTATACTCTGAGCTATGTTTTCAAAATTTCGGACCTATAAGAACGCGTGTAATCTCTTGTCAGTGTATCCATTTCGATTTAAATGCGTCTCTGTCGACTTGATGCAGAGAATAATATTATTGTCTGAATGGCGCGATAGTATAATATATTATTATAAACTCTGGGTCGACGCGACTACTGCGGGCAGTTGCAATGGCGAGAAGTTATATGTAAGCTTAATGGATGACTGCTGTTTGAAATATTTAGCAGTCCATTATAATATACGAGTGTACTTACAGTGCACGTATATTTATACATACCTAACCTACAAATACTAATGCGTGCAGTGTTCGATTAGATTAGCGTGATTATTGTTTTTAGCGCGTACAATATAATATATGCACTGCGGATAATTTTCTCCGACAACAATCGCGGTCGGCTTCTGTAATACCTATATCAAATAAACATTAAAAAAAAATTAACCATATATAGTTATTACACATAACATAAATTGTACAATATACCTGGTGACTCGTACCTATACTGTTTATATACACCTATACTATCATATATATATAGTATATACATTACCTATATACATTTACCGACAGTGGATTAACAGTGGATATTGATTAATTCGATTTCCAGTCCAAAGAAATGTATTTATAAGCCACGAGTGTGACATAAAAACGGTACATGAATAATATCTAATAATATTATAGTATACGCGTTGCGCAAGAAAAGCTGCAGTAGTCTGCGGATGAATTGCTATGGAAGAGACGATAAAATAATATTAATGGTCGCTAAACGGAGATAAATACATATTATATGTATTATGTAGGTATATATAGGTAATAAATAGAACCCGGATTCGAACGCGAAACGAAAGAATATTTTTGGAGGGAAAGGGTTTCTCTAGAACGATGCTTTTCAATATTACAAAAACTGATTCATAACATCATTATACGTATATAATACCTATGTTGAATTTAAAAGTTACGAGAATTTTTCCACGCATTTTTCATATAATTTACTCATTTTACGAGTTTAGATCTCGAGCAAAGTAAAAATAAATAAATACAAGACGTATCAAATTCAAAACTATTTCGTATAACATCAAAAAAAAAAAAAAATTGAAGTTCTTGCCATCTTAATTCCATACAACTAGGATAATTTGAAAATTTTTTGGGGAAAAATTGACTAGAGATGTGCCATTAAGGGGTCATGTACATTATTATGTCCTAAAAACGTATTCAAATAGTGTAGTGGATTGCAAGAGAACTATTGGGTTAATTGTTTTTAATTTTTTTTAAGAAAAAAAAATTGGAAATAGTCACACTTTAAAAAATTGGATAAATGAAATAGTAAAAACCATTAAATTGTAAAATAATTAAATTTAAAAACGGTTAAAACTATTTAAAAAAGCCTTGGTAGCTCAATTAAAAATCGAATGCGATCGAGTAGCAAGACTATAGATATTCGTTTAAATAGGTGTATTATGTTATCTAATATTTTAGATAGTGGATTCTTTGTAGACTTAAAATATTTCTAAAAGATTTGTCTTAAATTTTTTTTAACGCCGAGAAACGTATATGACCCTTTAACTACAAGTATATACAATATATATACATTATACATATTATAATAAATAAAATAAGAAAATCCACAATTAATTTATAAATATTAATTAATGATTATTTAATTTAATAAATTTAACTGTGTACTTATATACGTATGTATATTGTGGTATAATGTATATCAATCGAGAACCATTATTTTCAATCCGTCAAGCCATGATGACATTTTTCCACTTTTATTATATTTTTTATAGGTAAAATTTCATTCATTGTACCAAATAAACAGCATTTTTCGTTTTCCTCTTGTACAATTTGGCAATTATATAAATAGGTAAATAATTAGTAATAATCGCAAAACTTGAATAATTGAATTTCCATTCAGGACCTCAGATCGTGTTAATGTTGACGTCATTATAACTTTTACTCTTATATTGTCGTATTAAATATTTTAAGTTTTAATTGTTTATAAATGCTCAAATCTGAGTAATATTTTACACTTTAATTAAAGCTTAGACATAGTGTATTTTAAATAATTGTAATTTAATTTCAGCGAATATATATATATACATATATATTTTAAGATTTAAAACTCACTTATATCAAAATTTTTCGAGTTTTCACTATCACAATTTAGACGTCGGTCGACGACTTTATATACGAGTATACTGCACAGGAAACACGAACGAGTATATATAGGTAGGTACGTCATAAAAATAATATTAAACAACAAATCATTTTCGATTGTGCACACGCGTAAATTATGCCGTAGTACGATACATAATAATAATACCAGTTATATCGTACGAAATATTATATTATGTACGTTAGAATATTGGCAAATTATAGAGTTAACGATTTTTGTTTTTTTTTTTTTTATTTCGATTTTTTTCACCTAAACGTGACCGTCGACGATAAAAGGGAAATCCCTAATGATCGAAAAACCGCAGGTAACTCAGACATAACAACCAATTACCGAGTATGGTCACGTTTGAAGACAATCAATAACAATTTTTAAATTGCCATTTCAACAAAAATCAACATGGACTTCCTATTTATGGGTAATATACACGTCATGTACATGTTTGTTTTACATCATTATTATTAACGTGGGTACCCTAAGTCTCTATATAGTTAAGGGGAAAAAAAAACGAAAAGAATATTATTGATAATAATTGTAGGTAATTATATACGATATATCTTTACTATATGTATAATATACCTATTAGCTATAGATACATTATAATATGAAACTCGAAAAATATAAATGAGTGTTTTCGCTAGATACTCGATAAAAACCTGTTAAAAAGTAAAGTAACCTGCAGTGTATACATACTCGTATATCGTATCATAATAATAATATGTAATGAGTAGTCGTTACAGTCGTCGAAAATCGTAAAATATAATATTATAATAACTTATAAGCTAATTATTACGAATATAGTAAAAGTAATGTAATTCATAAATATAAATATAACCCAATTTTTATATAAATAGTAAATGAAAAAAAAAACGCCCAACAACTATATTAAAAATTTAGTTATATAATAGTTGGACGAATTAATAAAATGTTATTTATAATAATTTTATTAAAAAAAAACTTTCCTAATACAAACGAGTTTAATTCATGTAATGTCTAACCAATTTGCGTATAGGTACATACCCATAATGAAAATATCAAAATATGGAATAAAAAATTGTGACAGTCGTTGAAATTACATCACGTTGATTTCTTATCCGTTTTGAGAGCCATAAAAAAATTGTGTCGACTTAATAAACGAAAACGTATTTTATTTATCTGATCCGTGATCCTGTAATAATTTTAAAACGATGTACGTATAATTTTTAATTTATTGTTATAAATTATGCGTATATACGATGTATTTTTTATTCGAATTAAATTTTGTAAAAACTAACACGAGCAGAGTACAATATCGTCTTTAAACATTGAATTTTAGCTCATTTTATATAATAACTCTAACATTAACTTAAGTATTTACAAAAAAATTGGTTCTATCCGGTTATTAAAAATTGATCTAAATCATCATAAACAATCACAAATTAATGTGACTCACCGTACATGAGTGAAACGAAATCCTTTCCTAGAAAATGTACGTGAGTAACCGCCAATTCCTGCATATGGACTGGTCCTAATCTGAAGAAGGATGTGTATTGGTTAGATAATTAAGTAACATACATCTGTGTGATTATGATATTATAAGTAAGTAGTTAAGATTAAGAATAGTTATAAACTAACTAAGGAATTTATAAATTCCTAAAGGTCAGATTTATTTTCAAATAAAAATAATATAGTCACAGGAATATTTTTTTCTCACGTACTTTATAAGAACTTTATAAACCGTTATACATGAGTTAATATAGTTACAATGTTAAAGTCCTACATAAACAATATAATAGAAAAGCTGTGCAAATAACCTATAAAAAGTATATAAAACCAGTTAAAACGGGTTGTAAACCGGTATGGAAACCAGGTAACCCAGAAAATTTGGAAAACGGTTTCTAACCCGTTACCCGAAACCCGAAAAAAAATTAAACCAGTTTTGAACCTGAAAAACGAAACCCGGAAAAAATCGAAAGCTGGTTTGAATCCGAAACACGAAATCCGGAAAAAATTTTAATCGGGTTTGAACCCAAAATACGAAATCCGGAAAAAACTCAAAACCGTTTTCGAACCCAGTATACGAAATCTGAAAAAAATTAACTCGTTTTTACTCTCTAGCTTAAATTTATTTCAAATTTTCGAACTTTCATAGTATTTATCACAATTTAAATTGAATTAATATATAATATTGATATGTAGTTGTAACATATGAAACCGGTTACAACCTTATAAAAATTTAAAATCCGAGAATAGTAAGTTCGATCAATTTTCGGATTACTCACTTTGTCAACCTATTCATCGAAAACACTTTAAGGATAATGAACTAAATTACTTCACACATCTTATTGTTTTTCAAATTGAATACAACTTTTTAAACCTAGAAACCTAACTAAAATAAAAAGAAAAGTTAAATCATGAATTCGATAACCAAAACCCAAAAAAACTCGAAACCGATTTTGAACCCAGTACCCGAAACCTGGAAAAATCAAGCCGTTTTTACTCCCTGCATATAACACAACAAAAAAATGATACAACACATATTGTCAACGCTTCGAATGTAATACGAGTATAATGATATCGTTATCGCAGTCTGCACGACTGCACCGTGATTTTATTAAAAATGCCGAGTGATGCTTATGCAATTTTTGTTTACATTTTAAAGGGTACTTTTTCGAATTTTTTGGGCATTTTTGTGTTTTTTTATGTCGTAAATTAATTTTTATAAGCTTTTTTAGAAGTATACATGCTTAAGTGGCGAAAATATTAATACTATTTTTTAAAAAATGTAATCGGTTTTTTATTTTAAATGAAATATATGAGTTAAAATTGTTGATTTTTATGGTTTTAGGATCTTGAACAATTTATTGAGTTAAGATTTTGGAAATCGAATTTCTATATTATATTATAGTGATGTTGTCCAGCTCTTTCAATGTACATAATATTATTATATAGTCACGGCAAGACCGTATCTAAAAATAATTTTCGGATGGTGGACGGCAGGGACCAACATTGTTTTATTTAACTGTAATTAAACGAGTTATATATATATATTTTTTTTTATACTAAATTCATATTAATAACATTATCTATACTTTTGAATACATTTCGAGTGGGGGGAGGGTAGCAACGCCGGTTCTACCAGCCCAAAAAAAAGTTTTTGATCCTTCAAAAATAATTTGAATGTACTATAGAGACCAATTTCTTCAAATCTTCCAAATTTCACTTTTGACTACACATATTACTTAATCGATCCAAATATCGGGCGGCCCACAGAGTTAAACTCAGTAACTCGTCGGACCTATTCGGGCCTAGGGGGGGGGAGTCCGGGCCCTTTAGCCATCCGCTCAGATATGGCCCTCATATTAGTGCTGAGCATTCCTTTGACCAACCCGTAATCTGGATTAAAATATACAATCCGGATTCAATCCGTTTAATCCGGATTAAAAATATAATAAGGATTTCAGATTTTGGATGTAAACTGTCAATCCAGATTGTAAATCTAATCCGGATTTCAGATCCAATCCGTCAACTTCTTAGAAAATGGAAAGTTTAATAAAATTTTCATTGCGCAGCATATTTTGTAATTCAGTAAGCTATTTATAACTCTAATCAATGGTAATATAATGTATCAATCGTATGAAAACTCAAAATGAATCAAATATATTCATGTAATCCGTTAATCCAGATTCGCAATGTAATCCGTTAATCCGGATTCGTCGTATAATTCGTCAATCCGGATTAAACGGTCTAAATAGCATGTTTATCAATCCGAATCGATCCGGATTAATTGTCCGGAAACGGATTATACTACCTCATATTTTATAGTCACGAGACACGGGACGTTTGCGTGCTGTAAACGTCGGCCTGCAGCTACAGCTCCGCCATTTGAGTTTAGAAAGCCAAGACTATACCGGGCACGAGCTGTTGGCGTTCGTCTTTGTACTCATGGCATAAGTAAATAGGCATTTCAGTTAGATAACACGGCGCAGAAAATGTTCCCCAGACATGGAATAAACGACAAAATTCATGGAAAAATTATTTCCGGCTTAATTTAAAATTATTGCAATATTGTCTGGCATTATCATTTTGTTTATTCAAGACGTGTTTCACCTTTGTGCATATTATGTTATTATGAAGATACCAAGACTCTTTCGTCCATGATATTGTTGTCGTTCGTTCCATGTCTGGGGAACATACGTACGTAGTGATGGCGAAAATGGAATTTATAGCTGACACGCCTATTTGCATATGCTATGGTCGTCGTACTTATGTCATGTACGGACGAGTCGCGCGCAATCGGCACAGGACGCACGCACACGTGACGAATGCGTGACGTAACGCGCGCTAATGTGACGGCGGGTACACCGTGACGGGTCGCGCGAATCCGTTGCGCGCGGATTGATAGACATCGCCGCCTCCGTGGAAGAACCGGCCGCCAAAGACGCTGCAGCCCAGAGAACAATCCACCGCGATGACGATGACCCGCACCGGTCGGACCCGTAATGATGATAATAACGCGCGCGCGCACGGACGGTAGTGGGCACCGTTTGGAAATCGTATTCCGTTTCGACACTACATTTTATTACAGGCGTATTATATTATGTACAATATTATGACCGGTTTTTCGGCATCTACACGCGTCTGTACAACATGATAGCATAATAATATTATCATAATATGCATACGGTGTGTGCCGGAGTCCAGACTTTTAGGTAACGCTGAAAATTTCTCCGCCCATTGACCTTATGGATAGATTGCGCATCACGGAATTTTCGTTTCCCCCCCCCCCTTTTTGTGTCTTTTCGATAGACATTTTCTTTTTTTCACTGCGATACATCTGTATACTACGCGCGTTATCAACGCCGTCCGATTGGCACCGATCGAATTGTTCGTAATAACTCGTCTCGACCAATAATATATATAACTGTGATATTTTGACTCGACATCTCATAACGATCATTTTTCTGACATCGTCGCTGTAGAGCAGCGAATTTGAAACACTGAAATGGAAAGTATTTTGAACTATTTATGTGAGATATTGTTTCAATAGACACGGCTGGTATATTATATTATACAGTGTGAGTACTGGTGAATTTCATTCGAGTATACGACGCATTTTAAACTTTAAAAATATGTAAATCTTGATCTATATACTAAATTCGAACTTAATTTCTCATCATCATATATAAACACGAATACATTATATACAGATGTATATGCATTGCATATTTTAAAGGTCAATATAAAAAACATCTATCCACATACAGACAGTAGATTTAGTCTATTATCTCTTTTGTCATCGAATAAGATTGTATAGTATTACTATTTTATATTATATTATTTATATAAATCATTGAATTTAAAAAACGATTCTGAGCAAAGTTCGGTATAATATAGTTTTCCGATTAATAACAATTCGCCGTTATTTTCAGTAGGTAGATGTAGTCCTTAATGCTTAAGGAAACTACTGATACAATTGAAAAATTACCTCTATACAAAGTACCATCTAGAAGGAATTTGCTGTCAGAAAAGCTTTTTACCCGAAAACTCCTACTCGAATAAATGCAAGCACACGGGAAAAAATATCATTGTATAATACCAATACATTCCTCGCCACGCCCAGAATAAAGAACTAATAAGGTGCGCGATTTCAATTTGTATTAAAAATCGTATTACTTTATATTCGCTATTAATAATAAAACCAAAACATTTTTTTTTTAATTAAAAACCACTGAAGAATGAGCAAATCCCCGAATTTATATAGGAACAATATGATAGGAATAATTTTTGTAAATAAAAAATTTATGTATTTTCATTTAAATTAAATTAAATCTTCACTTTTATATACCTACACATAATAAAATTAAAATCCAACTAAAGTAAAATTTAAACTTTTTCCATCTCAGTCAATCTGGACCGTACAAAAATGAAATTTGGTATGTAAAAATTACTTTAAAGAATCGAAATTTATTCTAATTGTTTAAATTACATATTTCCTGAATTTAAAAAAAAAATGAATCACCAAAAGGGTTAAAATAAAAATTTTAAAAAGGTGAAAAGTAAAGGCGGAAGCACTAAGCTCGTCGGGTAGGACACTGATAGTGATTAAACACTAAATGATAAATCATTGCAATCTATAAAACTATTTTGAGCGGAATTAATATATACGTAATTATTACTAATTGTAACGTTATCACATAGGTACATTATTTTAGTAACAGTATTATTATTATTTTAATATAGTAGGTAATCATGGCACATTTATTTGTTATTATTTTACATTATTACATTTATTTATTATCCATTTATAAAAAATGTTCCGTCATAAAAGGTATAGTTTTTCTTTGCGGTTAGGAAAACTACTGAGAAAATCAAAAAATGGCATCTGGAAAGTTTAAAATTTGTTATAAATGATATTTACTACAAAACTCCAACTGAACTCCTTCTGTCTGAAAAGATGATTTTAGAAAAATACAAATATTAATAATAAACATCATTGTGAAATCAATGGATTCCTCGATCCGTTCAAAATCTAAAATTAATATTCTCCAAGAAAAATGTTATATTTCTTAGCGGTATTATCTCATATTATTCCATCTGAGAAATTTTAGTGGTATACGTAAAAGTTAGATCACACTGTATAGTGTATAGAGTGTATAGGTACTGAAATATATAATATATAATGTTATATAATATGTATATAATACACACATATACATTATACACGTATATATATATATATATATATAATATATATTTATATAGACAACTACTGCACTATAGATAGATAATATATTATATTATATATATAACATAATAACAAAAAAGAAACAGTATTATGTTTTTTCGTCGCCCATTATTAAATTAGAAATAATATGCATTATAAGTACCAAAGCAATTGTTGATCCACGGATGCATTATTATACTATACTATTATGTAGATTGTAGATACGAGTGACTTTAACGTCCGAAACTGCGACGAAAAATTTAATACGAGCGTATAAAATTATTATCAGACAGTGTTTAGAATTCGATGTTATAATAATACTGCAATTATCTCGGGAAATTGGTTTCATATAAAAATTGAAAGTATATTTTAATTGTATATTCATGTTAAATAGATAAATTCCGGTTTCTGAAACTCAAATAAAAACAATTATGCTTTATATATTTTTAATTTGAATTTATCGTGTAAAAAATCGTTTTTTTTTTTTATGCAAAACTCATTTACATAGACGAGTAGTTAAAATTTTTTTTAAATTATCGTATTTATATAACATAATATTATAATCAGGAATATACCACACGTGTACATAGAAAAACATCTGCAAATAATGAATTAATAATATCATTATTCATTATCAATTATCATAAAGTGTGTTGTTTTTAGTTAATATACAAGATAAAACTGGACAACTTTTCTATCTTAGCTGTTAAAGTGCAGCTAATTGCTAAATTCTAATTTATGTTGATTTATTTTTTTAGATAAAAAAAAATATCTTACCTATCTGCAATATACTGCATTTAATGCAATATATAGATACGTAAATAAAATATTCTAACTTTAAACTATATACAGGATGTAATGTACTCTCGATTAAAGAGGTTTGAATGGACAAATTCGATCGACAAAATTAATTTAAAAACTAGAATAACTTAAATAGTTTATATAACATAATTATATAGTTTCGATGTAATGTAGTGTGTTTGAAATATTTGAAAACACTCTCCTAAATACATATCACCTCAAGTTTTTGATAAAATTAAAATTGCGTTTATTTTTTGTAATACAAAGTATAATATTATAAAAATACACATTATTTGTTTTTTTTTTTTTTTTTAATATAATTTTAGTATTTTTAAAATTGTACATACGTTTGTACAACTTCTAATTTTCAAATGGGAACGTCCATTTTTGATACAAGATTCAGATGGATTGAATTTTTTTTTTATAATTTTGACGAACAAACTATATATAGTCCTTTGAGTTTAGACTTTAGAAACATGGTTGATCCGTGAAAATTATTTTAAAAAAAAGCCAAAATATCAAAATCCTATAACAAAACAAACAAAATTTGTAAAAAAGAAAAAAAAAGTACAAAATAACATGTATTTTATGTTCTCTATATTACATACGAAAAACACAACTCAAATTTATCAAAAACTTGAGGAGATATAGGGTGTTTCCAGTTATCTCGAACACGCTGTATTTAGTAGTTTTCACACCTGTTCATAATAATTGTACTTATAGCCTATTTATAAGTATATGAAAACGCATTCCACAGTAAAATCAGTATAATATATAGAGGGAGATTTTAGTGGGGAGATTTTAGTGACAAGGCCGTTGAAGTCGCCGGTGACACGTTAGACATTTATTATTATTCTTTTTGAATTTTTGCCAACTATATTAAAATCTGGGCCCCTGGGTGCATCCATATACAATATACATACTCCCATAGAATCTACATAAACTATACGTATATACAAATAATACCAGTTGTGTTGACTCGACTCTCGTCGACTCTTTCGGCTTTCGTTGTTATTATTATTATTATTATTATAGTAGGTTAATTAACTTACATATTATATTTGTATCAAACAGCGTGCGTTAATTATGAGCTATAGGCTAATATTATATCGACTGTCATATGAAAAGAAAAACAAGTCGACGTCTACACGTATTCCAATATAATAGTGTAGCCGATTATTAAAATCACATACCTATCAGCTGTATGTGCAGGTACATATGAAATCATTTGATAGTACCTGGTACTATATGGTCCATCTTCTGTATCCGTACCTTATCGACAAGTCTTTAAACATATATAATGTCAACTGGTGTTTGATTCGTACGACAGTAATACCATAATCTATCGACAGTTTTCAGATGCAGTGAAACCTGATAGAATAATTGGAATTTTTATAATATAATCTTTCGTTAATTCCCGAACATCGAAATACAGTATTATCTATCCCTAAGTTTCTAAAATTTGGGGGCGAAAATTCGACGGGCAAAATCTTGTAAAAATAAATTGATGACTTTCTTTTCTTACTTATTTACTAGATTTTTAAGGAATAGGGACGCAACTCCGAAATATTGATGACTTTTTTTCCTTATTACCAATTTAGGCTCTGGTTCCCTTACTTGCAAGTACTGACAGTACCATAAATATCCCTATTCACACCCCCCCTTCCTTAAATTAGCTTGAGATCCGCTTACTCGTATAACGGTTATACGAATTTTATATTTTATAATCGTTCACCTGGGGGAAAAAAAAACGACTTTTTTGAGTTGTTGCAGTCTTGATCTGGAATCCGGACGTTCGATTTACGGATAGACGAGCGATAAAAACGAATATAGAGACTTTAAAAAAGACAAAAGGAACACACAGCGCCTACTCGTAGAGGTCTCGGCGGCCGACCACGGTCATTAAGGAATCTTATCACGGTAGTGACGACGGAGCATAGGTGAAACAATAGCGATTTCCCCGATGAATATACATATTGTGTATATGTGTGTTTACGAACACGATGTTACGCGATCAGAATGCGTAATCAAATGCCGCCAGCAAATGGATAAGACGGGAAAAGAACGAGCGCTACAGTACGTTACAACAAACAAAGCCCATTAGTTCCTCTCTGCGGTATACGCGTAATATACCTACAATAATATTATACCTATACTTCGATTACCAAGCGTCTGGTATAACATTATATACAGCGTTCTCGGACGGTCGTCTTTGGCCCGGGACGTGTGCGCGCATTTCGTGTGCAAGTCATCGGACGAGGGCCGCAAGATACAACACGCCACGCGGGGAGTGGGCGACAGCCCAGAACGATAATTTACATGGATTTATAAATTATTATAATGTATCCTTAATGTTTTATTCGTGCATTGTACACCAATATTATTTTTCTACGTAAGCTCGAATAAAGTGGAGTATTTGAGGGTTTAGCCCCCTCCCTATCCAAAATAACTAGCTGAGAATCGATAAAAAAATAAAATATCAGTATAAATTTGAACAGTATTATTATATGAATAAAATACATCTATATTACAGAGTACAGACGATACGAATACAAAAAAAAACTCGTACTTTAGAGATATAAAAATACAAATTAGAATTAATTTTCAAAGAATATAATATAATACTTATTTTTACCTAATAATACATTCTTGACATCGCGATATAGTTCAGACGTCTAAATGTAAAATGACCGTTTTTTTTTTTTAACATGATGAAAAAATACTACAATATAACTTAAAAATACAGTTAAATTAAGATTTTTTTCAATTTATAATGCATTGAATCGTACAAATAATAATGAGTCATATTACCGATTTTGATTTCAATGCTTTTGGTTTTAATTTTTTCGGACGGTTTTCTGAATTTATCGATTTTAATTGTCAGTTTACAAAATCAAAAAAAAAAATTTTATTTTTCAAGTTACAACAAAGGCTTTTTTTAAATTGTATATTCAGTTATACAAGTTACGTATCTGCAAGATCTATGTCCTGCAGCAGATAAAATATATCCAACAAACGTTTAATTTACTTACGTATTACCTTAACATAAATAATATCGAAAAACATACTTATTAGTAGATCATACGGAGCAACAATAGAAATATAAGTTAGAAAAGTCTTTGCAGGAAAGAGCCGAAATAAGGTCAAATTCATTAGATATTTTATGTTTTTATAAAATATTTTATGATTAGGTATACTTAATCAATAACTAAATTGTTTTCCTCAAACCGTTGAAAAAGTCTGTAAAAATTGTAAAAAAGACATTTTGGATAGAGCCAAATGCAAATTTTTGGGGAATATATAACACATTCCCCTCCATTTAGATTCTATTTCGTCGATGATTTGCAAATTGTAGCGAACTCGAATATATTTAAAAAATATATATAATAAACTTATCATGAACCACCGTCACGCTATAGAAAAGTCGTTTTTCTGAACTTTCTTTTTCGCAATTTATATATAATCTATATAGACACCAGGTAACTATAGGCGATAGGTAGCGATATGGTCTATATAGATTTTAGATATCCAAAATTAGAATAATATTGATTATTATCTCCACCGACTCGTTCGATTGCAATATAATTTATAAATACGAAATCATTTCTATCGTATTTTCATAATATTAGATTCTCGTATAATATCTACCTAATATCATGTTTATAAACGACCTAATACGACAATGAAATTGATATTTTATATACGATTTCGATTTAAGCTATCAAAATCATATGATATGTATATGTAATAATAATAATTTCTTACCGTATACACGGTAGATATACGGTAAAAATTACATTTAGATATTGCCTAAAATACGTATCGGATACATTTTAATCGTCAAAATCGTGAGTTTATATGATTATCAGGCCCGTCGTTATAGAGTGCAAGCAAGTCATGCGTCGCTTTAGGACGGCAAAAAATCAAAGCGGCAAAATTAAAATATGAATATCGACAACCGGCGAAGATCACGTATTTTTGGTATATAGATAGACAAAAAATTTATGATAATTTTTTATTTTTTATTTTTTTTTTTAATAGTATATAGAAATACACGTATTAAATTCCGAAATGTACTAGAAATATAGAATTTCCTCATAATATTCAGTAAAACACTAAAATTCCATTTTGTATCATTTTATATAGGTAATTGAATATAATATACACGATTTTCTGTGTTATATCGTAAAATTATAAAATGGCACATTTTATTAAAACATAAAAATAAAACACATATTATAGCTTGGTATAGAAATTAATTTGCTCGAGCAAGGAATTACATCATTCCTCGCTGAAGTCGAGAGCTGCAACGGTTGAGAAGATTTTAACAGTATTATATATCATGTATTATAGACACTATGCTTTTAATTTTCTATCCAAGTAACTATGGTTATGTCTATTATATATGTATCTATTATATACTATCCTTTTATCAAGTTGATGGTAGGAATATCTAATGTTATATTTGTTTAAGTGTTTTATCGACGATTTTTTTTTATTCGGCTATATAATAATTAGGTATATGTCTATAAAATATCTACATAGTTTTTGTATTTTCATTTGAACGTATATGAAACAAAATATAACTAGGTAATTAAAGTTAATTCGATATCGGTTTATTATAAGTTATCACACACCGATAAACCATGGAAGAAGAACAATAAAACGTCTCTATTTATGTTTCTCTATACACACAAACCGTAAAAATCCAATATATTAGTAGTTATTATGGTGGGTACCTGGTACCTATGAAATTACTATTTTTCACGCAGTCATATATTTTACATACCTACACAAAATTATATAAGTATACCACCTATAGTTTAAATGATAGATGAATGATAGCCTCAGATCTGTTATATCTCTAAAACGTTTTATAAACTCTGTTTTAAACAATGTTTATAACAATCATTCTGAAACGTATGACCTTAACTTATTACGACCTAGAGGAAAAATTATAATAATAATAAAAATACTTCACACCGAATAATACATAATGAGAATATTATAATATAAATATTCAACAGAGAAATCTATAAAAAATCTTTAGTTTCTAAATTTTACATAAAGTTATAAGCTAAAATATTTCTCATAAATATATAATATTATGATACACCGCTTAAAATCTCAAAAGTGCTTATAAAATCTTAAAATATTCACTAAAATGTAAAAAACTAACAACCAATAGGACTAAAAAAATATATACATATTAATATTGTCATAAAAACGTCGTAAAATTAAATATAAAAGGAAAAATTATCAAGAAAGCCACAAAAATTAATTCAAAATTTAGGCTTATGATCAGAAAATCAAACATAGAAACAAATGAATATTTAGAAAATTTGTATTTTAATTTCAATATCAAAATCCGGTATATTTTCCCATAACAAAATCATCCATAACTTCAAAACAAAAATCAACAATACCATCGGTAATTTTGATTATTTATTTTATTAGAAAAAAAAACTCTATTCTGGAATAATCTTCCTATACCTAATCTCCTGATTTTGATAATTCCTGAATTTTATATTTCCTAAAAATTATTTTTCCTAAATAGTATTTATTTTCATAAAAATCGTGTCTGCAGTTTGTTATTTAATTTCATCCTGTAAAATATCGGTTCTTAAATGTTCGAATTATGGTAAATTATCATCCTAATTTGAACGCTCCTTCGCTATATCATATAATATAAATATATAACAATCAAACGGGAAATATATTTTCTGGAAATTAACACCCTAAATTATCCATGTACATTCTCTATTGAAGGATAACATTCAGTAAAAGAAAGTAAAAACTAGGTTTACGCGAACATAAAACATCGGGACTACAATCAAAATTAAATAACACATTTTTATGCCACATAAAGTAGAACTAAATCTGTGATACAGTGTTTTTATTTTTTTTTATAAAATTGTTTTAAATTAAGTAATTAACTGTCAAACCCGTGTGATTTTGTGTTTTTTTAGACATTTATAATATAAAATTGAAATATGTTATGAAAAAAATAAAAACACTACGTCACATAGATTAGGTTCTTTTTTATGTAGTAACAAATTTAGTGTTTTTATTTTGATTGTAGCCACAGTGTTTAATGTCATTTTAACAAATATTGTGATTATACAACAATTAAAAAAGTACCGACACAGAGCTATTTTTAAATTGTAGGATTATAATTTTTAATAAAATTTAATAAAATTTGCCTATACCGAACCCCTTAAAAAGCGGATGTATGACATCGGGCGTGTTGGATCGTTAGAACGTCGTAAACATCTATCGGTTCTATCCATGAATCTATTTCTATTCTATCGATACAGATATATAGAGTTTACAGCGAATAAGACCGAAAAATTAGTTGTTTATTTCAAATATTTTTTATGAAATAAAAAATAATATTATTCGAATTTGTGTGGGTTCGCAACGAAATTTTATACACGTCCGAAATATTCAGCCGAGCAGATTTTATTCGTATATATTATATTTTATACGGACGAATTAATGCAAATCACTCGGACAAGAGAAATCTGCAAATGTAATCCATAAGAAATACGTTTACCGATCGAATGTGTGGTTTTCAGAAAATACGGAATTTACAAACATAAAAATGAAACGCGTATTATACTACTCGTATATGGTTAGGTTAGATTCCGTGCAAAACAAGGAATGTATTGATTTTACAGTGATGTGTTTTACATTTCTATATTTGAAAATTTTTTTCAAATGAAATGTTCCCAGTGTTCCGCGTGTTCCATAGAATCTAGTCTATGCTTTGAAGAGGTTATTTTTAGATTTTCCCAATAATTTTTTCAACCGTAAGTAAAACTATGTATGTAAAAACGAGCAAAAACTAATATGTTCGACAAAATTAATTATGGTTATTTCCTCGGAGTTCCGAAAATAATAGTCATATAAACACTTTATATTTTCACTAAGTGTAATATATTTTAATAATTTTTAAAGTTTTTTTTTTCTATCAATTTTGAGGCGTTTTAGAAATTACAGATTTAAAAAGTGTTATATAAAAAAACTGACAAAGGTTAATCTCACGTTACCATACATTTAACATTTGTTCTTATACTGGAGCATATACTTTTGGAACACTCCTTTTACTATAAATTTTGTGTACAGACTTTTATAAAAAATGTATAAAACCAATAGGTTAATACAAAAAAGTATATTCATCATCGCTTCGTTCAGAACCCAAAATACATTACAATTCAATATAATACAATAATATAGGCGTTACCGACGTTTTGGCATCAATATAAAACACATTATTATCCAAAAATTACCACATAATTCGTAATTTTTCTTGGTATTAGGTATGATGCGACTTTTGTATACCGGTTCGGAATTCCGAAGTATAAAATAACGTTCCAAGGCCGAAAACGCCGTCATGTACGCCATCTCTTAAAACACATTATTAGTACTTGGGAACACAGCCAAAATTATCAACCAAAATTTAATTTTTCCAGTATACATAACCGTGTTTATTACACGTAGCATTACCACAGATATTACGTAGTTGTATTTTCAAAAAATGTAATTTTTCTCCTTATTAATTATTACTCCTTCTCCTTCTCGTCTTCCTTCTTCCTCCCTCCTACCTCTCTTAATCCTTCGTATTTTCATTTTCCCAATCCTAATTCTAATCCTTCTATATTCCTCTCAGTAATTTAGGGTAGACTATCCTATAGTCCTCAGTGACCAACCATCACTTCACATTCGTCTCCAATATCACTCTTATTTCTTCAATGTTCTCTCTTCATTATATTCCCATCGTGCTGATACTTAATCCTAACCTAGGCCATTCCTTAAATATTTATACCTGATCTTGTTATTTACATGTAATGTAAAATTACACCGTCCTTTGTTCTATTTTCTTATCCGCAGTTAGTCTCACAATTATTGTTCTGTATAATCTTTTATTACACAAAACAACACCTGACGCTTCTCTCCACTCTATTCGTCCACATTCTATCCTATATTTGATATTGTAATCTCAGTCACTATTCTTTTGAACATTTCAACTTTTCTTATAATTTCCTCGCCAACTTTCATACACTTTACTGTCTCCTTCCCTTTCTCCAAAATCATATAAGTATACACTATATACTCGTAAGTAGATTTACATACAAATGTTTTTTTTTTTTTTTTTACAAAACGAAAACAATTTATGTAAATCAGAACAACCCTGGGAGCAATCGATACCGTCACGGACAATGGAACTTATATTCAATCGAATTTTGTAGAGCAAATCACCCACTGATAAAATGACAAAATGTGTCAAAAGGAAAATCGCCAAACATATAGCAACATGAAACTTTCAATTACATCCAATGTAAGTGTATATTATTGTCTAAATAAGATGGTTTCGTTCAAGAATACTGTCTTTCGTACTTGCATGTATACTATTATGTTACTTACTGTATGATCATTATTGTTGGCCATGACCAGTAATTATATTCTCTGATAAATTTTATAATTATAATTAAACCAGATCGAATAACATATAATTTTCATTATTGAAAATTTAACACCCAAACTAATTCAGAAAAACCGTGTCACTCGATTTCTCCATTGTTTAATTAATTTTGACCATAAATAACCAAGAATACTGAGTCATTGCTATATACCTACATAGATTTTAAGACCACTATAAATATTTTGTAGACAATATATAGGCTTAGTGAAATCTGATAGCTGCTATGTTAATTTGACGGTACACGTTTGATGATATTTAAAATACTATGAAACCTAAATTTTACATATTGTATATTATATTCAGAGGTAATCTTAAAGGGGAGGGTTGTTCCCCCCCCCTAGAGTCAGTATTTTGTCGGATTTTTTTATAATAATTGGCATTTGTTGATATTTAGCATCGTTTGATGTCGAAATTATTATTAAGCTTATAATTTATATACATTATATGTTATGCAAGTGTATTTGTAAGAAAATATAGAGAATGCCTTTTTATGCACCCTTCCGCCTCTTGAATATATTATAGGATCACCTCAGATTATATTAACAAATATCCCTGTGGGTTAATCTAATTATTATTTATTTATATATGTATTATATAAGTGTAAGTATCTAATACACAAAGACGAAAATCTAAACTATTTCAAAACAACCCGTTCGTTATATATATATATAATATTTTACTCAAAATTAAAATATAACAATTATTAATTATTAAATAAATGGGTCTTTAATATTTTTAAAACTAAAATATGGACATTTCTATCGCACTTTATTGAATAATTTTAAATGTTCAAAATCTAATTATTCTAATGAATACAAAAACTGAATATTTTGTCTAATATCTTTTCCATTTTAACCAAACACTTAACTAGTTGGAATATTTTTTTGTTCACTAACTATATTAACTGTTAGTTGAAGTCTTTTCGGTTGATGAAACTAATTCATGTCGATTTTTATCATCAACTTGCCCGTCTTTGCATAAAGTAGAACGAAACGGGGGAAAATTGTCAAAATATGCAAAGTTAAAAAAATAAATGCAAAAAAAAAGTTTGAAAATATTGAAAATTTCCAATACACATCATAATGATTCGAACGAGGTCTTGCAAATTAGAAAAAAAAAATTTGCTACGAGTTCTCAGCCCTAGACTAATAATAATAGTATAGGTGGTACACATTATATTATCGTCTCGGTTACATTTGTAGATTATTCACTTAATGATTCCACCTACGTAAAATTATTGTTTGTCGATAGACATTCTGGTTAGAAAGTCGTGTATACACCGATAACGCATTATATCACTTTTATATGTATACAATATTAGTAGGTATGTTATAGTGTTGCGATGGACGCTTTTTAATTAAAATTGAATGTCTAAATCCTGAGGAAATGTGCCGGAAACATCGCGATAACATCGCCTGCGGCTTGCGGGCGAACGTATAATATATTATCGCCTTATTTATATTATTATACAGTTATACGCCTCGCGGTGTACATTTACGTCTTTACTACATATACGTGCACCGCAACCGTCGACACCTCGAAACGCATGGATCGTCATTGTGCAAAGACCATAATTTATATAAATAACGAGCAAATAACAAAATTTATATAACTTATTCGTTTATATAAATAACGAGCGGGATAGAAAATATAAGAAATGCCTTATTGTTTTTGAACTGCATCATATGTAGCTCGAGTGAGGCAAATAATATGCTTTATTTTAATGATTAATATAGAGAAAATAAATCTAATACGATTTTATTTTCGGTGGATTTTAACAGTTATGTCACTTGACAATGAGACGTTCCTCGCATTATGGCGAATATCCATTTTCAGACATGTCCCGAGTTTTTCATCACATTTGT
Source organism: Pemphigus obesinymphae (assembly GCA_025469235.1). Lineage (NCBI taxonomy): Eukaryota > Metazoa > Arthropoda > Insecta > Hemiptera > Aphididae > Pemphigus > Pemphigus obesinymphae. The sequence goes on from JAIPRL010000907.1 coordinate 64,030, forward strand.
AATCATTTCTGGCAGTAATGGTACCTGTGTACGAGTAATTTCCGGACGGAAAGCAACTATGAAAATTACCAAATTTTTTAGTGCACAGCACACGCACAGTAATAAAATTCGAGGAATGCGTTATAGTCGTTGGGAACGTCTGAAAATGTGTACTAGTATTAAAGAACACCACTTGTGACATACCTAATTCATAAAAATCAGCTGAAAACAAAACTATGTTATTCGTACTTTTCTGTTGCGTGAAAACATATTTTGGATACAAATGTGAATTTTTTAATTATTTTTATTAATCTTCGCACCGTCTACTGTATAATGAACGAAATTTAATCAATTTATAGTTGTGAACATCTACTTCCCAGTATGAAAAAATGATTCGGAGAGAATTATTGTGTAATATACGTAACTGTAAATGTTGTACTATAACTACTATCAAGTCTAGCAATCTAAATTACCACTTTTATGGTATACAAATCTCAAAATCTATAATCGCTATAAATATATATATATATATATAGATAATATAATTGATTATTACAAATAGCCCCAAAAAAAAAAAATTTGAAAATTATACTACGTTAATAAAATATTAAAATACATAGTCATATAAGAAAAATACCAAAGATCTAAAAAAAATTTCCTTATAAATTAATGATAATGATATAACCGAAATCGATTGCACGCGTTCATTTCGATGGCCATTTCATACCAAAATAATGCAGCATTTTATCAAACAACTTTAAATGGTCACTAAAAAAATATCGTGGTAAATAATAATGAATAATCGTCCACGCTGAACTCCTAAAAAAAGGCTCGATCGCAATACGTTATGCGAAAACAAAAAGTGCGTAGCCTTATTATTATAATCATATATACCAGGGATGGGCAACTGGCGGCCCGAACTGTCGTCTTTCTACATTCGTTATCATCGAAAAGTTTACTATATGATTTACTTCAAATATAGTAAAATAGCCTAATTAATTGCATCTCGGAAAAATTATCAATAATAAAACACAATAGGTATAATATTAAACTATTAGAGATATTAGTTCGCATATCATATGGTCGTAAAATATATTAATGAATTTGTTTCGCATAATAATGAAAAATCAACTTTATATCTGGCCCGCGATCATTTTAAGTTTCGAAAATTGCCCCCCCCCCCCGAGTTACTTTGAGTTGCCCGTCCCTGATATACACTATTAAAAACGTTAACAAAAAAAAAAAAAACCATTACGCCATACAATATTAAAAAAATATTATTATTATTGTGGTCTGCGGTTTATGTAAACAAATTCCGATTCGTTCCAGACGATAATATAGATGACACTGTACTGTAGTATATTATAAATATGTCGCAGACACACTATTAGCATAAACAATGTTTTTCAGCAGTGAGCCCAGCCGATTATTGTTTGGCCGATGATTCGCACTTCCGTGCGTAAATACACACCATATCACGTTGTACAATGTATTTTAAACATTTGTGAGCGAAACACGTCATAATCAACACGTTCGACACAGTGATTTTCGTCGAGGAAGATATATTTATATAGGTACCTACATATATTCATAACCTAGTGAAAAAACAACAACCTTACGCAAGACAACGTGTTTCGTACGCATACACGTGTACAATATGCAAATTGAGCACATCATAACAGCGTATATTATGTATACGCGTATCGACAGGGTTATGGTCCTATCGAGACGTGCGGTTAATATTATATGTAAGTAATAATAGTATATAACATAATAATGTGCAGGTACGAGACGACCGAGTCGCCGTGAACGATCTGAGGAAAGCTGTTGTTCGTCACCGGACCGCCGTAATACCGGCTACTATATATATATATTGACGAAATAGATATAGATATTATCACTGCAGTTGACACATTTTTTCCTCGTGTGCGCATCTCCTATTCACCCGGCCCCCATAACGTAGTTCACCACTTTTCAATGGTCTAATATTTTGTCGTTCGGATTTGAATTTTGATATGGTGCGATCCAGTAAACAAATAATTAAACACGGATTATAATAAATCGAATCATAATAAATAATATCAGATATTAATTCAATTCTAATTATATGTGCACCACGATTAAAGATAGACAGGTTGAACAACGAGCTATATTACTCCACAATTTACATTGACGAACAAACCGTCTCTCTGAATCAGCTGTGAAATTCTACTACTAGCGCTCGTAGCGATTTAAGATGTTA